>VUQG01002566.1:42670-53610 GCA_015106755.1 Etia nguti
CCGTGCTTTATTTTTTTTTTTTTTTTTTTTTTTAAATAAATAAAATAGAAAAGAAATACCAAGTATACATTTTTCATAGCATAGGGGATACATAGTAAGTCTGTACTCTGGGGCTAAATATGCCAATACGTTCAGCCCTTACATGAGATCATATGGGAGCATGAGGCTTCACTGCTCTGACTCATATATACAGCGGAATATACTGAAATGTATTTCTTCCCACACCCATACATATTTAATATAGGAGCATATGGTTGTCATCGGAGGAGGTCAGTGCTGGAGGCAAAGAGTAGCTGTGTTCTGTTGGCTACATCTGCCCTCCCCTTCCTGGTTAGGGGTGAGATGGGTTATGAACTGAAAATAGGGATGACTGGACCATCGTGTAGAACTGTCTGCTGAGCAAACTGTCAATTAAAGTCAGTCAAAAAAAACTTGCCTTAAAGGAGCACTCCCCTAATTTACACATTATGCTGTTTCATTACTTTTCTTGATCAGTGGGTGTTGTAACGTCTTCTGATGTTCTGTAGGACGTCTAAAGAGTCCTAAAATGCAGTTCAGAGTTATAATTATGGCACCTGTTACTAGGTGGGACATATTAGGGAGCAAAATGAACCTTTTTGTTCTCAGAGTTGATATGTTAGAAGCAGGAAAAATCGGCAAGCATAAGGATTTGAGTGAGTTTAACAAGGGTCACATTGTGACGGTAGGACGACTCGGTCAAAGCAACTCCAAAACTGCAGTTCTTGTGGGGTGTTTGCAGCCTGCAGTGGCCAGTATCTATCAAAAGCAGTCCAAGTAAAGAACAGTGGTGAATCAGTTACAAGGTCATATGTGGTCAGGGCTCATTAATTCACACGAGGCTGCCCCGTGTGGTTGAATCCAACAGACGAGCTACTGAAGCTCAATTTGATGAAAAAGATTAATGCTGGTTCTGGTAGAAAGTTGTCAGATTACACAGTGCACAACAGTTTGTTGCATAATGGGCTGTATAGCTGCATACCAGTCAGGCAGCCAATGCTGAAGTGAGCATCAGAACTGGACCATGTACAGTACCAGTGGAAGAAGGTGGTCTGGTCTGTTGAATCATGTTTTCGTTTACATCATGTGGATGACTGGGTGTGTGTGCATCGCTTACCTGGGGAACACCAGGCACCAGGATGCACTATGGGAAGAAGGTAAGCCGGTGAAGGTATAGTGTTGCTTTGATCAATGTTCTGTTGGGAAACCTTGGGTCGTGCCATTCATGTGGATGTTATTTCACAACTGGGGACTTAAAGGATCTGTTGCTAACATCTTGGTGCAGATACCACAGCACACTTTCAAGGGTCTAGTGGAGTCCATGCCTAGAGGGGTCAGGGCTGTTTTGGCAGCAAAAGTGGGAGCGACACAATATTAGGGAGGTGGTCATGAAGTTATGCCTGATCGGTGTAAGCTGTGAAGTGGCACAGGAAATGTAGGAACACGGGGCGCTTTTATTAAGCTGTTTTTGACTTTATTCATTTGTGCATGCAACCTTTTTAAATTTGTCTCATTCACTGGTAATCAGTAATAAGGAGGAGGTAAGGGTGGATATGGATTGGTGTGCAGATCACATCACTTGATGCTTTGAACGACTGAGTCTGACAATAAGACTGATGACTTTAAACTACTGAAATGACTCAACAACTCTTTTATGATTTTTGTTTGTTTTTGAGCATCTTCTCAGCAAAGACGCCCAGTAAATAGATTTTGACGGATTGAGGAGGCGCTCGACTTGGATGACGGCTAAATCTGTGTAAATTTAATAAACTTCAGCTTTAATCGAATGCCCGCGCTGTGTCCGTGGTGGTGTGTTGTTCAGCCATCTCGCGGCCAGTTGTAGCAGCAATGCAAGGCTTGATGCGGCTGATCATCCTAATGCACCCTCCTCTGCAGAGGTCATAAATTAGTCTGAAATACGGAGTGGGCCGCTGCTGCCAACCTCATCTGCAAAGTGAGTGAAGTGAAGCAGAAAGAATCAGCCCGAGATGCAGCGTCAGGCTGTTCTCAGCACAGAAGTCTGGTATGTCTGCAGCGCCGGCCCTACTTTTCTGACTGAGAAATGAGATATTACATTCTGCATCTTCAGAGTCCTTGTTTTGCTCCACTGCCTCAACTGCATCTCATTCCTCCTGTTGATAATACTGACTGATTGCCTTCATTTTATAAACCCGGCATTAATTAGAATTTCTGTAAGTAATAAAATGTATTGGATTTCCATTATTATGGAGAGAGCAAGATAAGGACCTCTTTTTGTCTGAGAGGATTTCCTTGGCTTTGCGCTGCTTAAAGCACGGGCGACTCTTACGTACGGAGAGCGAAGAAGAGATACGACATAAAACAGATGTCCCCTTTTTCTCATTTTTGATTGTAATTTCATTTCCCTAACGCTTTCGAGCTATTGTGAAAATTGAAAATCACACATTCAAAGAACACACTCATTTTGTTTCAACCCAAAAGGCAACCTTTTATCTGTGTCTTTCTCTTTTGCTCCCAAATGGTTTCTTTGTTTGGTTTGATTGGAAGGTAATTTTGGTCTGATTGATGTAAACCCAACAATGAGTTGCTTTATTGTACTTCTGGTCCAAGATGTCTTTTGAAATCTTTTTTTTTTTAAATCTTTTTTCATCGCCGGCTATGGTAATGAACGTGCAATTGAACTAAACGAACTCTACATCTGCCGACCACCAGCAGATATCAGTGTTTTAAAACCAATTTAAACAAAATGTTCCCGTCCCCTTTTTCTGCCTTTTACATGATTTGTGAATATTTTCCAGAAGCCTCCACATGTAAATTACGATCTAAACCTAAATCAGCACTCGGTTAGTTTAAAGTTATACTCCTCCCATACAAAAGGAAAAAAAAAACAACCCTGAAAACGTTGACTGTCTTGGCTCGGCGTAACTTTTTCTCATCGAGTAGTACAAACAAAACTGATTAGCTTCCTTTTTTGAATAACAGCCCATTCTGATGATGCACATAAATCAAAAACCTGTTTGGAAGTGTGCATCGCTGCCACATTCAAAGTTGTTTGCTTAGAGTGAACAACAATCGTCTTATAAGTACACTCACAGCAATAAACAGTGCATTTTTCAGGCTACGAAACACTGTCACCTCATTTGACTTTCGCTAATCTTCAGCTACTGCTGTTCTGAAATTTAGCTCATATCAGCTGAAGGCTGTAGGAGTAAATGAAGAGCAAATTATTTTTCCTTTCCAGGTTAGTGGGTACTTTTACAAATGAACTGTACTGTATATATATGCTTACATTTATCTAATTTCCAGCCTGCCTTCAGAGATGTGGTGTGAATAATTTAACATTCTGCTGCTCTGCTGTAATTGCTGCTGCCAACATCATAATGTGACTGTGAGATCTTAAAGTTCAGTTCACTTTAGTGTAAATTAATTCAGAAATCTTTATTCATCCCTCAGAGGCGTTTCTGTGTGTTAGGCCAAATGTCTGGAAAATAAAAATACGAAAGTGTTTGAACAGAATTGGAAATACACTTGGGCTAATGGTTATTACACACCAGAAAAAGAAACAGCTGAAAAAACGTACCTGCCTGACCTGATCTCTAAAGCTCTAAGTAGTAGAACCCAAACATTTCTACTCTTCCTACTCCGAGACCCTTTTATCTTTTACACTCCAACGGCCACTTGGGCAGTATCCTGTCCAAGGATACGTCAACATGCAGACTGGCGAGACCGAGGGTCGAACCACAAACCTTTCCCTGTACCTCCTCCACAGATTAGAGAGTTATCTGTGAACACTTTCCTGATCAGAATGACTTACCTTCCATTCATCCTGAGGGCTTTTCATTAACCCTGTTAAACTGTTAAACATTTGAGTCCTCCAACCCTGACGACCTCTATACAGTTAAATGGAGATCTAATGTCAAATATTCAAACCAGAATTAAAGTGGAAATTAATGCTGATGACCAAAAGAACAAAAAACTAAATCTTGAATGTAATGAGGTTGTAACTTTGCTGGATGAGAAGACACACGCCCCTCACCCCACACTTTTAATCTCACCTAGGCAACAGCAGCCATTTAACATTTATGGTGTTTTAATCAGGAGAAGATGAAGGAAGTCTGTTAAAAGATTAGTTTAATCAGCTCCGACCTGCTTCTCTTCCTGGCTCATTATACAGTACTAATGGTCCAACACATGTCGAGGCGCATGTCCATAGGTGGGACTGATCAACGAGCCCTTCGTCAAGTCCTTTCCAAACTATGACTCAGAGTCGGCTTACTTTCATTTATCCTATCCTGTATAACTTATCCTACAGAATTTATTTTAAGTACAGTAATTAACTGAGTTTCAGTAATCACAGAAAACTGAAGCAGCCCTTTGACCAAATGATTTATTAGACAAAAAAAAGAAAAAGAGCAAAGCCTGAACTGTCCAGCATGACATGTTCTCCTTGTAGGGTAATGGTATCTTTTTTAAGGCGCCACAAAAGATTTCCAGTTTAAGTAGTAGTAAGTAGTGCTGCTTTTCCATTTCCATCTCTCTACACTCCAATCTGTGTAGTGTGGGGTGTAAATATTCCCCAGGTCTGGTACTGATGGACCCCAAATATCACCTGGAATTAAAAACAGGAAATTTCAAAAGTAAAAATGAGGCTTTGAAATCAATTAGAGTCAAACGTGACTTTAAAACTCACGATTTGGACATGTCACTCATCTCAGAGGCATCATCACATCCTCTCATTCATTAATAGTGTCCTGTGAGAGCTTCCCTTTTAAAAAGCTGCTTGCAGCAGTCCTTCCCATCATGCATTTGAATGCTCGGTGCTCACTGTCTGCAGCAGACACACTTAAGATAATGAATAGCTGGAGGAGGCAGGCGTTCTTTACCGCAGCCCAGTGAAAGGCCACTCTGTCTGGATCCACCAGGCAGAAAAAGAAAAATCTTTCCGGCAGCATCTGGTCGGACTGTGCAAATCAGCATGCTGAAATTCTTTGGATTTCAATGAATTCAGATGGTCGCATTAAAGATGTACTCAGGTCATTTTAGGCTGCTGTGAAAGACACATTTAAAGGGCCACCTGAGAGCAGACAAAATGTCTTTATTTGTATTCACCTTTCAATCAGTTTTCCATATTTCTCCTTCCTGTAACTCATCTGTGACGCACCACAGGAAGGTCACTGGTGTACAGAAGCAGACTGGAGTGGCGTCTGTTCAATAACTAAGATAACTAAAATAAGTAAATGTCAATCCGAGGCAGACCGGGGGTTTGGAGGAACTATAGAAGGGGGGCGATGAAACCGTTGGCTTTTGATTGTCATCATGTTCATCTGCCAACAGTTTTTGGCACCATGTTTAAAATCTGCTTACTAATGAATTCATCTCAGCTGAGCCAGCTAGTGACTGCTGGCACTTCAAATTACCATTTGAGCTGCAAGAGAAGCAGTTACAAAAATATGTTTATCAAGAGTTGTGTTTGTCTTCTTTAGTCTCACGTACAGACCAAAGAAGACAAACTCTCACAGAGTCATGTTACGTGACACCGGATCAGACTGTAACTCCAGAAAACTGAGTTTGAGCTAGCTTTAAGCCTTTTTATTACCATCATCATCAAAATGTACAGTTTAAGAATTAAAGAAATGTCCTCCAAAAAGAAGTTCTCAAACTTGGGTGAAAATAGGACTCATTGTACATACAATAAATTAAACTAGACAGTTGCGTGTAGTGCGAAAAGTGTGATATATACACAAAGCTGGAATATTAAAGGCTTTGACCTTTATCTTCTTTCAGATGCATTAAAATTAGCCATTTATTATTGAAATCATATTAAATCAGTCCAAAGGTCCAGAAGACATACAAAATAACCAATCACATTCCTACATCGATGCACATTAAAACCTTACAAGACTAGAGACATAAAAGCTGTGGCTTTGGCAGAAAGCGTGTATGCACAAATTCCTTAAATACAATGATAAATCTTACTTTGTAACTACTAATAACTCAGCAAGTATCAACTGGTCCACAAGTAATAAAAAAAGAATTAAAATCTATTTCAGTTAATTCACATTTATGAATATGACAGTGTATTTATTTATTCCCCATTTACACTGGTGGTGTTTTTATATTAATTATTAAATAATTCAAGGATGTGAGCTGATTATTCACCAGACTGATGCAGAAAAGTCAACATTTTTGGATTTCAGATCAAGGATCCAGTTTTGATTTAAAGCAACTTATCACGACTGTCCAGATTTAACAGATTCTGACATTTTTCAGCACTTTGTGTGTCTCATGTTCTTGTTCAGCTGTTTATTGTGTAGCCTTTCACTTACTGTCACTCTGGCCCTGCAGACAGCTAACAGGAATCAGCTTAGCTATAAATACGCACAGTCAAAAATCAGATGTTGACACAAGCAGCACAGCTGTAGTCAGTTATCAATCCATGACCTCAGAAAATAGAATAACCAGTTAAACTAACCCCACTAACTACATGGCTTTGGTCTGTGGGAGAAAACCCACACAAACACAGGGAGAACATGCAGACTCCACACAGAAAGGCTCGGTGGTGGATTTGAACTCAGGACCTTCTTGCTGTGAGTTTTATCACTGTTTATTCTCCCTTTGTCAAGTCTGTGTGTGTCAGTGTTAGTTTCCTGTTTTATTTTGATAGTCTCTTGTCTCATCTGCGTTACGTCCTGTTTTGCTTCCTGTGTCTCGTCAGTTAGCAGTTCAGTCGTGTTTCCCAGGTGCGTCCTCCCTCCCCTGATTCCCTCTTGTGTATATATTGTCTGAGCCTCCTGCTGTTTTTTTTCGCCTTGTCATCATTTGCTGTGTATTTGTCAATTAATCTTAGTCTCTCAGCCAGTCAGTTGGTTCCTGCCTTGTTGTTCATTTGTTAATTCATTTTGTTACCAGCAATAAAGCTGCATTTTAAGCCAAATTCTGCACCTGTCTCCTCACTCTGCAACACATCCACCACTTGACCTGCACAAACAGCTTGAGCTTTTTTATTTGCTTAAATTTTAACAGTTATTAAAAACTTAACAGTTTTCTTCACATCTCTATAAACACAGTTGGGGAAGATCAACCCCTCAGACTGTTGACACTATTACAGCAACTAACCCAGACTGCCTTTTATGCAAGACAATTTAAACTGTCTCCAGCGAAAGCCTGAAGTGGGTCAGGGGATATTTAGGGACAAGATGAAGCGCAGGGAATGAGGAAGGGAAGCTTCAGCGGGATTTGAAGAGCTGTTTGTTTCATCACCACTTGCTGTTGATGCAGAGGGGATTATGGTGCTAGGCTTGCATTTTTTTATCACAGTTTTAAGCATTATCGAGTGCGGATGTTTACTATTGCCAGGCGAATTGGGCCAAAAGGGCAAAGCGCTGTATAATGCAAGAGATTCTTTTGAGGTTGCCAACTTTCTGTAAGCTATTTACATAATGAGCTGCCTCGATAGTTCGTGTTCCCAGGCTTGTTTGTGCTATCTGGGGCTGCACTGTATAGACTCCAAAATTCTGTGCTAGCACGCACATACAATAAAACTGTATACAGTACAAATGCACACCCACCTCTTCGCTTTATTAAGCTTCCTCTTGGCGTTGTCACGTTTGAAATGGATTCAGTTTTAGTGATCCAATTAGATGAAGTCATTCAGAAAATTAAAAGTAAAAACCAAACTGATTTGTCTGTGTGCAGATACAGCATTGGTTTCTTACGAGTAGTGAAACAAACAGGTCTTGTTTAAAAGGTTGATGTATGCCTGTGGTCCTCGAATCTGCAAATCAGCTTTACAAAGTAAATTTCTAAACAACAAAGCTCAAATAATCAAGTTGAAGTTTTTCACCCACTCACTAAGCAGCTCCGGGTGTTTCACGTATCGTCAGAACCACAGATGTGTCCCCATTGACTTGTTTCAGTGTATGTATACAGGTCAGGCAATGACACACACTGTAGCGCCAAAGGGCCTGTGGATGCTTTCGTGTTCACCTCACGCGCGCACACACACACACACACACAGACTGTATGCACGCATCCATGCACTTGCAATCAAACACAGACAAACAGGCATGTACTCGCACAAAAACACACATTCACAGCCTTGCACTTACACACACAAACACATATACCGGGTCAGGTCTCACGCTGGCACTCTTCCACTCTCTCAAACACACACACACACACACACGCACGCACACAGTCGCGCGCACACACACACACGCTGAGCGAGGAGGCCAGATGGAATCACAGCGTGGGCTGTTGGCCTTTCACACTCTGGAGACTTGATTTCTCACTGTTTCTTCTCCTTCACCGACCCTTATCCCTCTCTTCCCTCATCCCACTTACCCTCTTTCTTCTTCACGCTCTCATCTTTGTCAACACACTTCACCTTGTCTTTTCTTTCGCACAGCCCTTTCATTTTGTTCTCTGATTTTAGCCCTTTACATTTCAATAAACAGTGCGTGTCAGTTATCGATGCTTCTCAGCAGATTGTTCAGTTTGCCGTGCCATTAGATTTCTTTGACGATCCATTCTGCTAAAAGTACAGTGAAGATCACATTATGTCACATTGTGATGCTAAAAAAATCTCCCATTGTGCTGAGTTACAGTGTAACCAGGAAGCATCCTTTCCCTCTAAGGTACAGTTTTAATCAAATCAGAGAGAAAAGGGAGAAACGCTTAGTCCTCCAAGCCTTTAGGTTGCCTGTGCCATAAATATTGATTACAGGTTAAAGTCAATTAGAATAATGGAAAAAAAAAACCAACCCTGTATCCTCTGCCAAAATGTTCTTGGCTTTGGTGGGCGTTTTATTGAATGAAGCTGGTAGAGAAAGCTAGCAAGCAGACTGGCTTCTGATTTAAAGAGCTGGAGTGTCTTACCGAAATAAGCCTTTAATACTTCTTACAGAGGATAATGCACATTATACACCGCTGATCAGCATCCTGAGCAAGGGGAATCTCCTGCCAATACCCAAGAGCTGAACTTAAAAGCAAAGGTGTTTAAAGTCCCAATAGTCTATATGCAGAAGAAGAGGAAGCCAGATAAAGATAATGCGTTCTGTAGACTAACGGTTGCCATTTTCTTTGTCTGTACCTTCACAGCCCTGTCCAATAAGACTTCAAATCTAATTCTGAATAGCTTCTTAATCTTCTTCATACATTAGCTACGTAGTATTAGTTAACTAATATTTACTTTACTATAAAATGCCGTAAAATGCTTTATAGTGTTTTAGATAATCTTTTCAACTACTGTACTGTCTCAGCATTGTCATAATTATTCATTTTCTTTATGCTAACTAGTTCTTCGAACACACCGATGACTTTCATTTTTTTAAACCATGTATTTGTTAAGTGGCAGTTAGCTAATCTGTTTACGTTTTTGGATACTGTTATCTTTTTTCATTTACATTACAAACTAACAAGCCAGTTACCCTGACTATAAAGGCCTCTACCTAATGAACAACCACCGTGACAAATAACACAAAATGTAAGTTTTTGCTCCTGTTTTTGCTACGTTTCACAAGCCTTGATTAGTGACGTAAATTTCCTCGTGATTATTTGTCGTGATTCAAAAATGACAAAAAAGGTAAACGTGAGGCTGCTTTCACGGCAGTGCTGTGCAGAATTACTGCCGATGTACAAATCTTTGTATATGAAAATCAAACTGACCCCACTTATTCACCTAAATCTAGTGCATCTCCGTGGAGAAAAGTAGAAATAAATAACTGAACCAGAAGTTAAGACAAAGAGAGCACTGCTTTAAGTTTTTCATTATACTAGATTCCCGTTAATTAGTCTATGCAGCCAATCCTAGAAGTAAAATATAATATTTTACTTCATTCACTGTACCTGCATGCTGGATGTGAATAAAAGTTGCAGTGAAGTACTCACAGCTGTGAGATGACTTGCTATTTCCGTGCAACATTTTGCACTTTGGAAAAATAATTGCATCGGGGGATAACACATCTTTTTCCAGTTGTTGATCGTTTTCCTGAAGCCATCATTACTCACCCTGTTTATTGCTCACATATCTTTGGCCAAATGGAATGCGATTGGTTAGTGATTTCAGTGTGTGAACTTGATGCTCCGTACACGCTCATTATTATGGATGTTTGAGTTGGTGCGGTGCACTTCATGTTAGCAACCACTGTGCTGTTTTATCTTGGCCTTCATGCACTCTTTAAACTGGAAGTTGTAGCGTCTTTTCAGGTGGTTGACTAACTTGTGTTGTTTTCCACCACAAACACAACTCTGCAGCACTTGCTGCTTTTCTTCTTGGTGATTCTATGTATTATTCTATGTATTAGTGCTTTTAGCTCATCCTCATTCATCCACCCATCTGTATGCACCCCTGGGTTGGAATAAGTGCTGCAGACACTGTTAACACCACATGCTAGTGTTAAGGTGGGACAGGTCATAGCCAGAGATCAGGGTACATACTCAAGGGTAGGTGCTGTCTTCAAAGGAGCAGTAACTGCATCGCCGATGGCACTTCATGACACAATGTGTATAAAGTATGCATTGATGCCAGGGTGCAGATGGCAGACACCCCAGGGTCCTGAATCACAGAAAGCCTGGCCAGCAGTCCAGTTATGTGTTACTGTGTCCCCACACAGCTCAGGGCAAAGCCTGCATCACCCCTCCGAACACGCCGCCTCTCTCGATGTCGGCTTTGTGTCAAATGTCATATAAATATTTAATGTGATCAGGGGACGCTCGGGTGGTCAGAGAGCAGGGGCAGACAGAGATTCCCGGGGTGGGGGTGCACAACTCCCATTCCTACCTCTCAATGCAATCCATTGAGAGATAGAAATTCTCCACACATTCCCACAGATTTCTAAATGTGACCGGCTCTGACACACTTTTTCACCAGTTTTTTTTTTTTTATCAATACAGCCATTCAATCAACAGCACAGCAGGACTGCTCAGTGGAATATTCTTCAAAA
>VUQG01002566.1:53630-71463 GCA_015106755.1 Etia nguti
CCGCGGGAAAAAAAAAAAAAAAAAAAAAAAAAAAAGGTCCTCATTGGATAAAGTTTAGTGCTGATTTTTTTCTTTTAATTCTTAAAAAGCACTACTTTTTTCTTGTCTTTGGAGCTATCTCTGTAAATTTAATTGTACAGATGTAAGTAAAACAGTCAGGCCACAGAAACGTTAATCACCAGCAGAGAATAACTAACTCTGCTGGTGATTAACGAACAGGCATTCCTCTTCCAGTATGAAGTGTCCTTCTGTGAGTGACTGTAGTTATTTTTTCCTGCTGGGACCAAATAAAGCATTTTATAAGAAGATCCACTCTCTGCACCCACAAAAGTCCTACAGTCCAGCTCACTGGTTATGAAAACAAATCAGTCCTGCTTGTCCATTCAGTCCCAGCTGAAAGCAGGAATGTAAACTGAGTGATGGTTTCACCTTAAATAAACATGGAGACCCCTGTGGCCCTTTCAGAGCCTCCCATAACCTTTAGTGCACCCTGTGCAGAGGTTTGTAAGGATAGCCTGATGCATGGTTAGTCTCAAACTGACATGTTTTTTGGGGGTGTGCATATTTGCTCTATATCTATAGAGGCTTATGTTTTTTTATGAGCCTACCAGAGACCCCCTTAAGATGCATCATCTTGAAATGAAACTTTTCTTTTAAATACACATTCACAAAACACTTTAATAAGTATACCTTGCTAATATTGGGTTGGACCCTGTTATGCCTTCAAAACTGCCTTAATTATTTGTGGCATAGACTCAGCAAGGTTCTGGAAATATTCCTCAGATAGGAATGATCCATGTTAATATGGTAGCATTTATCAGCTGCACATCCATGATGCGAAGCTTCTGTTCCACCACATCCCAAAGGTCTTTTACATTGAGATCTGGTGACTGTGGCACTCATTTGAGTACCATGAACTCATTGTCATGTTCAAGAAACCAGTTTAAGATGGTTTGACCTTTGTGATGTGCAGCATCATCCTGCTCCATGCAGTGGCCATAAAGGGGATGGACATGGTCAGCAACAATATTCAGGTATGCTGAGGTGTTTCAATAATGCTCAGTTGGTACTAAAGGGACCAACATGTGCCAGGAAAATATCCCCTAAACCATTATGCAACCCGCAGCCTGAACTGCTGATACAAGACAGGATGAATCCATGCTTTCATTATTGCAAATTCTGACCCTACCTACCAAAAGTTGCCACATAGATTGAGATTCAGAAGACCAGGAAGTGTTTTCCCAGTCTTATGTTGTCCAATTTTGATGACTCCCATTCTTAGGTGATGGGAGAGATGTTATTTTCTGCATACCTTAGTTATTATGAGTAGTCATTTGAGTTACTGTTGCCTTCCTTTCAGCCTGAAGCAGTCTGGTCATTCTCCCCTGACCTCTGGAGAGAATGACCAACTGTCTTGTTAATGCCAAGACATTTTTGATGTCTTGGCATCAACAGGACATTTTTGCCCAGAGAATTGCTGCTCACTGGATATTTTCTCTTTCTCTGTAAACTGTAGAGATGATTATGTGGGAGTAGATCAGTTTCTGAAATACTCAGACCAGCCTCTCTGGCACCAACAACCATGCCACATTTAGAGCGTCTTAAATCACCTTCCTTCCCCATACTGACCCTTGTTTTGACCATGTCTAAATGCCTAAACGCATTAAGTTGCTGGCATCTGACTGGCTGAGTAGATATTTGTGTTAATGAGCAGCTGAACACACCTAACAAAATGAGTGAGTGTATATTTGAACATTTTTTGGTCAGGACTTAAGCAAAACACTGCTAGTATAATGGTATGCTAATAACATTATGCTATGAGGCTTCAACTAGCAAGCAATATCTTAGCTTAGCATAAAAACTAAAATAAAAAGAAACGCAAACCAGGTTCCATTTTTTTTTAAAGAAGCGTGTTTTAACTCATTGTACTCTGTTTATATAACATTGTATATCACACTGATTAATCTGTAAAACCAGAAAGAAAAAATAAGAAATTAAGCTACTACTAAGCTACTTCTCCCACTGCATACCAACAGCAGTATAAAACAAAAGTGCAAAAAAGCAGACATTTCCAGTTGTCATTCTCTTTATTTAAGCATGCACACTCTGTCACGGGGAGACCACCCGTGTTCTTTCACACACAGCCCTCCCCGGTGCACAGAGTGAAAGTCCATGCTCTTGCAAAACTGGGCTAACAGCGTTTCACAAGCAATCAATGAAACAACATGTAGTTATTAAATATTCAGCTTCAGTCCCATCCAGCACTGCCTTACAGAGACCTCGGGAATGAATTTAAAGTAACCAGGTCGCATGCAAAGTAGACCACTCTGAAGTGTAATTTGTATATATTATTGGAACAGTTATGACTTACCACATGTATCTCCTTATATACATTACTGTTTGAGAATATACAAAGCACAAAATTAGGACGCTTTTTTCAAGCTATAATCTGTTTTGCACATAGCATGTTCTGGCTTTATGAGAGTATTCTGGATTTGGAAACAAATGCCATGCTATCAATTTTTCATAATAATAATATAAATAGTTCCATCTCAACCTGGGTTGTTACACGGATAACTGGCGGACATGTTTCAATTTTTAAAAAGTGCCTGAAGTGCATCTAATTGGGATGAGTTTGATGTGTCCCTGTAAATATATTGTCATGATTTATATACATAGGCTAAGCTTTTAGGGATGGGCTCAGACTCGTACCCGAAAGAAGATGGATGGATTCGGTGTTTAGTTTTTACCAAACATGGTGCTGTGCATTTTGGCGAAGTATCTATAGCAGTCTTCTGATTTGTTCAGATGTAACACTGAAAACCCGAGCGGTGTGGTAATGTTCTTTTTAGACAGGAGTGGGGCGGCTGTAGCTTAGGAGATATCTGCTAATCGTAAGACCGGTGGTTCGATCACTGGCTGCTCCAGTCTGCGTGCCAAATATTCCAAGTTGTCCTCTAATGCATCCATCGGACTGCGTGAATGTTAGCTAGAAAGTGCTAAAGTATGGAAAAAAGTGCTTGTATAAATGGGTTTTTATGGGTGAATCAGGCGTGTTGTATAAAGCACTTTGATTGGGTAGAGTAGAAAAGCACTATATATGAACCAGGCTTTCTTCTTGGTAACACTTCCAAACAAGTCATACTTGTTCAGTCGTCTTCTAACTGTACTGTCATGAACTTTTTCTGGGGTGTAAATTTACTACGACGTCCATTCCTGGGTTAAATTGTGTCACTGTGTTAACACACACCTGAATGCTCCAGACAGCAAAATGCCAAAACGTCTGCTTTGTAAAGATGCTCACATTTCTATACAAGCTCCTGAAATTAACCCTGTTAATTTCTATGAAAACAGTAAGGATATACTAGGTCTATACTAGGTGGAAACTTTCTTTTCCACAGGACTGCATTTAAGTCTGCAGTGGTGGACTCACTCAAGCCTAAAGTTAATCCACATGGTGCAACATGTCTTAGGCAACATCTTTTATAGTAAATATTCATCTGCCTACTTTGCTTCAGCCACACTGTTTTAAACCACTGGAGTTTTGAAACTGGGAGGGGTGTCAGCTGACCATAATCTTAATGAAAACAGTACAAGTGCATCATCTTATGAGTGGCAGGAGGTCATCTCAGACTTTCAGATGTTCTCTAAACCTTCTTCACTTTATTCCTGGATCCTCATCTGGCCTCCTTCTCCATCCAATAGTCATAAATGAGTCTTTAAAACAGAAACATGTCAAGCAGATCAAAGGGAAATCTCAGAGAGCTACAGAGACTGTAAAGAAGCAGAAATACTGTATAGGGACCGTGCGTGTGTGTGTGTAGACAGATCTATATATACGTGTGCATGTGCATTACAGGGATACTGTGATATAGGATATGCCTGTGAGCATAGGGAGTGAAAGAAAGAGAAGGAGTTTGCCAACCCATTTTGTTAAAATTGCTTCCAGCTTTGACAGAAAAGGGGAAATACCAGGAGAGGGATCCTCTGCGTCTGTGTTGAACATCATCGCCATTGTTCGTGTCTGCAGCTTTTAAGCTAAAACACCTGCTCGAAGAGGCCCCGTCAAAGCTAGTCTGACCGTGTTCGTCACTGAGGTTCATCTCTCAGAACGATTTCGAGTGGAGAGACTTGTCATATTATGTTTTTGGTTAACCTGCCGAGCCAATTAGCATTTAGTTCTGCTCGGGAAGGCCAGAATGTTCCACACACTGAAACACGCAGGCAATTTGAGGAGAAACTGACAAGGATTTGCTTGTATTGAACATGTACTACAGTCAGAATTCTGAACATTTGGCCATTTTTTTCAAGGCTGCTAACAACTGTTCTGTTTTTACAACTGGATGTAGAGCAGTGGGCACGAAACAAGCTTACATAATCCACAACTGCTGAAGAGTTCCTCACTACAGCTGCACAGAAAGACTTTGAAATCCAACCTGAAGTTATTTAACCAGTTGAATTCATGACTCTATAATGTCTGTGGAAAAAATATTGAAGGAAATCAATACTTGTAGGAAATGAATAAAAAGAATATTGATAAAAAAATATTTGCAGCACACTTTTTAGATATTTATTTTAATGAATGTTCTGTTGTTTAAGAGAGAAAAAGACTCATTTGGCACATTTCCGCATAGCACTAGTTGTCTCAGTTATTGATTTCTTACCAAAGTTTGCTGCTCTTATCTTTCACTCAGAAGTGGAAAGCTGGTTACCCTAGTTTGGAGACACTTGTGTCCGCTGGATGTTACTTTTGGCTTGTTATTTCAGCACATGCTGAGTCACTCACAGCTTTCTCTGAACTGAGAGGTTCAAGTATCGTCTGCTAAAACACTGCACTGCGAGTCAGAAACAAAAACAAAAAATAATGCATTCCACATTTAAAAGAAAAATCCCCCTCGTCCGAAGGTACTGTATTTAACCGGGCACAAATATAAAATTCAAAAACCCTGACCACCCAGCGTTAATTATTCATCTTAACTGGCGCTGATTGAAGGGACCCACGAAAGCTCAGCGTTTCACGTGTAACGACTGTTCCAAAGTACAAATGCATTTTTGTGGTGAAGCATATAGAAAGCAGTTGAAAGGCAAATTCCATGAAATAGTCCTATGTAGGCCAAGAAAAAAAACAACGCCTAAAACATTTCCTGAAAAGCAGTTTGTTGCTGATATAATCAAACACACATGCTGTGTATACTGTATCGTGCCAAATACCAAGTATAGATGTAAAGCCATCAGACTGAGCTGAAACACTTTGGCCCAAATGTTCTGTTTTTGATGCTCACTGGACAGGCCGTGATGACTTATGACGATCACACAGCAGAGGACAGAGTTCACCCACCCACCTTGTCTTATGCATGATTCCTCTGCTCTTCATCTCTCTGTCTCTCCCCGTAGAGTGCACAGTGCAGGCAGTATCTCGTCATCGGCCATTTGGGCCCAGACTGCAGCACCAGATGGATAAAACAAGAACCTTTCAGACTGTGAAGGGGAAAAAAAGGAACATTTTCTTGCTGCTGAGATAAGCAGCAGAATATTTTGACACTTCAAACTACTTTTTTACCAAATGGGCATTTATACAACCAGGAGCGATGATTATCAAAGATGTGCCTTTTCAGAAAATTAATCAGAAACTTTAGGGGACGAGGTCAGTAGAGACATTTGTAACGTGTAGGAGAGAGGCGTGGTGTGGTGTTCGTCCTGTTTATTGAATCAAATGATGAATTCATCAAAACGAGTGTGTTAAATAACCATATTTATGAGCAAATGACTAAACACGTATGCTGCCAGAACCTTTGTGACTGCAGTGGGAGTGAAAAATTTGAATAACGAACAGTGTCTTATGGAGACAAAATGTAATATAGTCGCAAAGGGAGCAAAACTCTAGCAGTTTATCTGGGAGGAAATACACAGGATATTATTACAGTTTTTAAATTGTCTTAAAATATCTTTATGTAAGTATTATTATGTAGTATAAATATTAGTGAAATTACACACCAAAGCCACCATCAGCAACAACGAAAGCTGATTGATGATCTAACAGCAGCCAGCGTTTGCCACCGAAAACTATGTGTATATTATTACTGATATAGCAGGTTTAAGCTTTTATTTAGATTGAACCACACTCCTTTTATCAGTATCTACCAGTAAGAACAAATATTAGCCTAACTCTAGTGACGTTAGTATTGGTTTTTTTTATTGCAGTTCTGACATACAGTAGACATTTACTAAACTACTCACTGAGCACCTTGTAGGTGAATTACAGCTGGATTTGGTACAGCATTAATCAGCTACCATCACCTGGTTACTATTGTGCCAGGTATTTGCAGTTACAAAATTTTTATCTGCTGTTTTAGCTGCTCATGTGTGAAAAACAGTGTTAGAAACGTCTTTATAATATTTTTAAATATTTTAATTTTTTTTTTTACATGTGATGGTATTTTCAGTTTTAAAGATGTTTTGTGAAAGCAACATTTAAGTTAAGTTTAAGTTCCATACACATGCATTGAATGACAAGGAGCCAAAAATAAGAATAAACTGGGATGATTTAAATGTCTGTTTTTTCTTTTAAAAAAGTAGAACTTTGTAAGACTGTGAAACATCCTGACAGGTAACACTCACCAACACACAACAGGGACAACCCATCTGAATATCCAGAATCTATTGGCAAGATCCAAGATTATTAGTCCTGAAAGCTTCCTGGTTTTCATTTGTAACCTGTTGGCGCTCCAGTATTTTGTTGTTGGATCTGCACAGGTAAATGCTCTTTGTGGAGAGAATAAGAACTAATTTGTTGAAATGCACTCTCAAAATCATCAGCTGTTATTTGATAAGCATTTGATCAACATTATAAATGTATCATCATTCCTAAAAAATATTTGCAGAGGGCCGTCTGTCTCAGTAAAGATGTCTGCTGGCTACAGTGATGCCCATGGAGGCAAATGCATCAGTCACACTACAGTCAAAATAGGATGGCGACCTTCCTGTGACAAGGAAAAATCTGTGGTTGTTGCTGTCAGTGACTGATTACAAGTTGTTGAAGGACCATCTAGTTGCCGAGAGTGTTCAACTTTCTATCGCAAGGTGACTGCACAGGTAGTCCTATGGCAAAAAGACACATTGTAGATGAGTTGTAGTCATCTACACAGACTGATCTGGATACAGTCAATCTGAGTAGATGACTACAACTCATCTACAATGTGTCTTTTTGCCACAGGTACTCCACCCGGAGCTGGCAGCTGGTTATGATCTGGTTATATTCCTACATAAAGCAAGGCTGCTGAGCAACTATGCCATGTTGCAGTTACTCACTATTTGAAGGTTAATTTCTTAATTTCTGTTACAGAAGTTTTGCCTGGGCTCTAAATGTAAGCCATTAGTATAAATTTCTGTATACATAGACAGCAACATATTGTGAATTTATCACAGTTTGTCACAGTTAATCACCGTATTATCACAAACAGATTGCCAACTTGAGCAAATCTAATCACAAAATGATCGCAGACTGACTGATGACAACAGCAGTCCCAAACCTCATCCCCATCTTTGAAGCAACCATTTAAAAGGGAACAAGACTGCAAGTTTATTGCACATGATCACAATAATTTTGTTCGTGCTGTTGTTTCTAAACACTGTTTTCGTGTGACTGTAACTAAGTCATCAAATAATTGCTCTCCATATTAGAAAATACACTTCCTAAAACTTGGCAGCATGTTGCTAAAATCCAGTTTCAGTTCTTTCCTCCAATTGCTCCAAAAAAGAGCTGCTGCCATATTACAGAAAAAAAGCTCTATTGAATGGATCTATAGCCTGACTTCCCTAGAGTGTCCTCCTGTTCACCTAAAGGGGGTTCTGAATAGATGGCATTCTTCACTGTCTCACTGAGCCAGTCACTCATATGAAGAATAAGCCATTTGAAGGCAGGGTTACCCTTGAGAAAGCCTGCAGTTATAAACAAGGATATAAGCAAGAACATGTACAGTAGTCTTTATGGGAGCACCTAACCTAAAGAGATTAATCATGAGGATAGATTTAATTTGAGCAATCAGTGAGACATATTATCAACTCCATTTCTTGCATTCTTGTGGAGTTTTGCACACCAATTTGTACCGTACCTTTTCTGCATCACTTTATAGTAGAAATATAATTATTTATGTAATTTACACATAACTTATACTGAAGTATGATACAGCGAGACTCTCTGGCATTCTGTATTGCTTTTAAATAGTTATTCCCAACTCTTTCTATTTAATAGTATCCCTGCCAGTCAACACCTTTACAAGGTCTGATTTACTATTCTCTCCTCTTTTGTGTTTGCCTGTCTTCAGACATGAAAGTCTGTAGTAATGAGTGTAATGAGATGATTCTGTCTGTCTGACACCAGGAGACTTTTGTGTCTTGTGACTAAATCTGCTCTTTTGGTACGTGCCACACATATGTGTGCTTTGGGATTTTAGAGGAGAGTGAGATCAACCGGCCGTACCCCTCTATCAGAGGCACGAGGGCTATAACTCAAGTGTAGGGCGCAGCTGTGAGTGCCACATACATGTTATCTGGCTCTCCCACTAACAGTTGCCCTTGACAAACCAAGTCCAGGCTGAAAATTGTCAGGAGCTGAGTTTGAGTCTGTTCAGCAATGTCAATGCGACTACTGCGAGCAAGACTCGTCAGTGAAAGAGATTCTGAAACTTGTCCTTTTGGCTCGAGTGCAGTTCATCGCACATATTGAGCTAAATTGTAAACTGTCTCAGTTGACCTCCCCCTGAGACTCAGAGTAGCATTTCCTACCTGGTGAGTGCCATGCTTGTTGAATCAAATTCTACTCAATTACTTTCTCCAATAAGTGGTCCACGACCCCGCTGAAAATCTACAGTACTGCAGGACTCACAGAGGAAGATGGGACTTATTCTGACAATCTCCATCAGAGTGTCTGGGGTTGATAACACCCATAACCCCCCAGCGTGTCCAATTTTTCAGGGTTTGGACATAAAAACACTCCCCTAAGGCAATCATACCAGGTTGATTTTTATGCCACAGCATACTCTGGCTCCATAAAATCTTCATGTTCTCTCATAACTGGCATTGCTACACAAGCAGTGGTGTATAAGGATTTTATTGATGATGATTAGGTGTTTTTCTTTCCTCGAGACGCTTTCATGGCTTCTTCCTAAAGCAAGTGACACAAACAGCAGGGGGCTAATGTCCTCTTACAGCCCTTCTCTGCATATTAGGATGAGGTTTATTATTATTGCTCTCATACTTCAGGTGCACTGTCATCGTAAAAGTTTCCACAATACTGATGCGCAGGCAGCAGTTATGGCTGCAATGCAGGGATTCAGCAAGTTCTGAGTGTACCTTAGACAGTTTGCCTTAGGGCAGAATAAAAAAAAATAACTGAACAGCAACCTGTTGTTTTATGATCCTTTTCATATTTGTCAGAAGCTCTGGAAGACTTCCAGTCCTTTTTCAGTACAACATTTTCCACTGAAGTGTTGCTGGCTACTTGCAAGCACTTTGCATGGTTCACTGGATTTAATGTCTAACTTTTACTTCTGTTGGAAGAGGTCCTGGTTGGAAAAACTCTTGAAAATTGCAAGCGAATTAACATCCTCTTAGAACTACACACTGAAAAGTTTGATGTGCTGTGTTGTGTGTTGTGAAAAATGCAAGGGAACATTTTGAATCATTCTGATATTTCACCATCACCCGTCAGTCAGGTACATTATTACTGTGCTTATTTTTAGCGGCATAGTAGAGCTGAAAAAGGTCAGTCCTTCAACATTTGTCTACCAGGGGGCTTCACAAACTACTTCTCTGAGGAGGAACAGCATATGAATCTTCCAAAAGGTTGACAAGGTTGACTTGGCACTGAAAGAAGTTGGACTGGAATATTGGATATCTGGGGGCAATGTGAGGCATTGCTCTGGATTTTCTAACTAATTTAAATGTATTATTGATACTAGATGTAGTGCATGCAATTATGTTCCTTGATTGTATTCTTGATTAATGGGTTAGTAGTTTCATCCATAAAACAACAGGAAGTGATACTAAATCAATTTCTCATTCTAATTTAAACTCACATGTTCAGTGTAGTATAAAGGATGAGCTGTGACAGCCGAGAAGCAATAAATGTTTTAGTGTCTGGATTAATTAGTGCTGGATCTAAAGTAAATTACACCTTTGACTAGTCGCAAAAAAATTGCTTGAAATTTGGGGAAATATATTTGTTTGGTTAGTGTGAGATAAGACATAGAAAAAATATGAAGCTGTGGATAGGAGGTATTTGCTTAATTTAGCATAAATACTTCAATCCAGGCGTAAAAACAATATTATAAGGGGCTGTTAAAGGGGATTGTTGAACAAGGTCAGACTGGATGTTTGCTTCTTTCAATACTTGGTGCTAAAGGCTTTCTAGTCAACCTCTTGAGAGGTGTACTTTCTTATGTACCTACATATAAAGTAAGCAAGCTATACTGAAGTTGCAGTGCTTAAAATCTCACCACATGTTAGTAGATTGCAGAATCCAGTGAAATAACTTGTGTTTTTTAATGCTCCCAGTTTAAGTGCGTAAACCTAGCTACAGCAGGCCGTTGTTTATGTGTAGTGAGTGTAGGCTGTCAGTTAAAGCTCACTTCTGTCTAATAACAGCAGTACTTAGGTTAGTTGTTGAGGATATCCTAAGCTTTTCTGTTAGCCGCTGTCAGCCTCTGCTAGCTGCGGTTAGTTAGGGTTAATAAAAATTTATTTAAAGTGGGTCTTAAGTTGTTGGACTGAGACACTTAATGAATAATGTCTCATATGATTTGAGAGTGTAAAAGTGTTTATCAGATGGAAAGTGTGATTTTTAGGAAACTCAAACCTTACATTAGCTACCATAATGTTAGCTTATAACCAGCTGTTGTTGTTTAGCTAGCTCTTCCAGAGCCAGACACTGGCGGTGAGTGCTACATTAGTGGGAGGAGCAGTCTAAGCAAAGATGCCTAGCTCCTTTTCCCTGGCCATGACTCACCTATGGTCCATGGCCATATGAGCCTGTAAACATGGATCAATCTGTAATCTGACAGCTTCACGTTTATGCCTTCTCCCAGATCACAGAACACATGTAGACTAGTTGGGTAAATTCCCCCATAAATTTGGATTTTCTTGAAAGCATAAAGAGTTGGTCCAGTGTTCCACTACCAGGATGAAAACTACACTGTTCCTCCTGATTGCGAGGTGCGACCAACAGACAGATTTTCCCTTCTAGTGCCCTGGCATAGACCTTTCCAAGGAGGCCGTGGAGTCTGATTCCTCTAAAGTTTGAACACAGCCTCGGAAACACCAACCCAGGCCAATGTTTACCACTTTCATTTTTGAATGTCTAACCTCTGTCTCACAGCAACTGTGTGAAGAAGCCTGTTCTCTGGTTCAGTAATACTTGCAAAGCAGGTGTGCTGATAGTTTAAAACATCAGGAATATTTTCTTTTCACAAATGATAGTTTTATTGCTTGAATATGGCCAAAATATAAATATTTTGGTCTATATGAAGAGCTGTAGTATACATTCAGTATACTAATTGGTCTTTGGAATCACATATCTTGTTTTGCCATTGTCCTTCTCCAGGAGACTGTTGACATTAGAACAGAGCGTAATTCAGGCCAAGCCTTTATAAAAGTTTAATGAGAACCTGTCTAAACCAGGTGCTTTGCCAGAGGGCATTAAGAGAATGGTGTCCCAAATTTCTTCCTTGATAAAATGAACATTTGGAAGAGCTAGTGTCCATCTACTGACACAGCAGCACGCGGGCTGCCATCCAAGTAGGCCATTAAATCTTCTCAGGAGTCTTTTTTCACTTGGAGTTGAGGAGAGGTTTCTAAGAACCATTAATGACCTGGAGAGAGAATTAGACCCAGAGAGGATAAGAAATAGGTCTGTTACTCTGTTTTTATATGTACTGCATGTACTTGGGCCTGCATCCAGGTTGGTACTATAACTGAGTTCCTCCTTGCAGTGTTGTTTTTGCAATAAGAGTGATACTCAACAAAGAGCTGTTTCCAACAAAACTAAAAATAAAAGTGTAAGGAAGGGTTTATTCGGTCTGTGGGAAAGCTGCAAACATTAACATGTCCAGCTAACTAACCCGCCTATTAACCTAAAGTAATGAGAGCCAGGGGCACTGGACTGTTTCGTGGGCTTTTTGAGCATCTATTTAAGAAAGTACTGTTCACAACAAGCAGACGCGTTTCTTGTCTGTGTGGGATGTGGTTCTGGATGCTATATCAGAATGCAAGACAATGTCCAGCTCTATTGCAGTTTCACATTCCAACAACTTGAGCCAAAGTTATTACCAAAGATACGTTTGCAAAAAAAGTCAGTTAGTTCCAACCCTTAAAAAACATTTCCTTGTAACATTAAAAGTGAACCACATAATGTCACATAAATATGACACAGAGTGTGTTTGTATGGGCATGAGCATCCCAGTTCTGACAGTGTTTTTGGGGTGTGCACATCCCAAGTTCAAAACCGTGGCACCATATTTATATAAGTTCTCTAGGATTCTGAGTGCTGTCAACTATTGGCACAAGCATGACTCAAGCTGAGCAACACAACAGCAAAAACATCTTGCCATGTATAAATGATCCAGATAAGGGGTCTTAGGCCACAAAAAATGTTTGTGAGTCCCTGATGACTCACATAATACATTTCATTATTTAAGTACTTTGAGCATACGTGTCGAAAAAATGATTAATATTATTGAAGTGATTTTTTAAAGCCATGGCTGCAATCTCAATTTATCTGGGCTAACATCAGAATCTTAACCCAAAGATTTCAGAATTTTAGAGAGAATATTTTCAGTATCATCCACTTTGTCTGTGTGGTAGCAGCTTATTTAAAGTAAAATGGAAACAATCTAGTTCTTTCATAAAAACAACAAATTAGTACAATACACTCAACTAAATCACAGTATTTATTCTGCAAGCCATAGAGAAATTTTCTCATAAAACTGTTAAAAAAAAAAAAAAGATACTATACGGTATAAATTTAGCATGAAATTGAATGTAGTAAACCTAGTTCTATTCAGCTATGTAGGAGACACTTTAGAAAGTTTCTTAACATACAGTGATGCAAGTGATATTAAAACAAACTGACGTTAACTGATATTAGCTTGACTGCAGGTGAAAAAAAGTCTGTGAAAATACAGGATATGAGGCAAAAACATCAATGGTCCTGTCCATGGACTGAACTGCAAATGAACAAAAAAGCAGACAATTTCCAAAGAGAAACTTTAAACGACCTTTGGAAAGCCTGAGGAACTATTAGTCAAGACTAGGGATGGGAATTGATACGATTTTAGCAATTCCGATTCCATTATTAATATCATTTAATGATCTGATTTATTATCGTTTCTCATTGGGTTCTCAATGGCTCCACCGTCGCTAAGCAGCATGTCAAAGACGTTGCAGTCGTGCAAATTGCATGCAGTATTGTCAAATGTTTGATGTGATCAGTGTTGGAGTCGTTCCTCCAAAAAAGTAATACATTACACATATTACACAGAAAACTTTTCTTAAAAGTAATGTAGTATGTTTGTTAATTACTCCCAGGAAAATGTAGTTTGTTAGACCACTTGTTACATAAGGTTCACCTTTCTGTATTAAAAGACCTGAAACACACTGTCTCATAATTACAATACAAACTTATTGGCTACAGTGTCACACACCACCACAAATCCCTATCCTAATGCAGACACATTTGATCTTTCTCTTACTATTTAGGTATGAATACAAAGTCAACAAAACAAAGCAAAAGAAGAAAACCAGCCTAAAGAGATTTTAAAACAATCACCATGGTGATTCCACTTTAAAGGCATGAACAGGTCGAAATGGAAGCTGCAGCCTGACTGCTCATCAATTTGTTATCTGTTGAAGTTCAGGCTCTGGCTGCTGGTTTGGGGTTAGCATACACTCAGCTTTAACATCACTATGGGTTCTTGGCTAGCTTAGCATTAGCATGCTGTCTGTGCAGATGGCTGCAAAGAGCCAAAGTAGTATTAGCAGCATAATGTAGTTATTTCTATCATGGATACATTTTGAACTTCATCACTTTGTGCTCTCATCATTTTGTGAAATAAAAATCTAATATCCATCTCCACACTGTAGACTGCGCCACTGTTTTTGGCTCCATTTCTGAAATTTGGCTTCTGCGAAGCAAAATATAAACTGAGAGGTGAAGTATTTAGCATGTTATGATCAGTATTTCCTCTGCTTTTTCCAGTTCAGTATCACCAGTGTATTTTCTGTAATAAATACATACATTGCAGGAAACATATTCAGAAAGTCCAGCAGAACTGCATCCAGGAGTTGACTGAGCAGTGCTCCTTCGAGGCCTGATTCTTGGCCTTGGTTTAAAGTTGCATGTTGTCGAGTGAGACGAAAAAGCTGTGCAGGACTAGTTTTCCCTGAGAACCTGGGAAGTGCGGCCGATGCCTGTACAGACTGTGAGGGAGGATGCGTTGTGCGGATGACCTGTAATCCAATCCAAGCTCCAAGTTCCTCCCTGATGGGATTCCCTCGATGGGCCTCTTGTTGTTTTTGTTCCTGACAACATGCTGAAACACATTTTATCTCCACAGTGAGCGAGCCCCCTTTACTGGATCATCTACTGAATGTTGCCGTGATGCTCCAGAGCCAGCTGCCCTTGTTCAAAGGAGAACATGCATTTTCAGTGCAGCTGTCTCATGTGGTGAACAAACTACAGGCTTTACAATAACAAGCTGCATCGACTGAGCTACATGGGGCAAGAGTGTTCGTAGCTGTGCGTTTGATTGTACTGTTATTAGCCTTTCACACCACACCATAAATGAACAGAAGTAGAAAAAGGCTCTGATCTTGTATTTAAGGCCAGGAATGAGAATGAAGAGTCAGAAGATAAGCCTGTGCACAAGATAGAGAGCCTTATGCGATAGCAAAAAGATAAATATTCCTGGAGCTCTAAATATCTTCCTCGAGCAGCCTCTGTGTTGACATTCCGAAAATGTTCAGTATGAATTGCAAATATTACAGTCATGCATTCACACTTCACAAATTCACCTAGAAGCCTGATTAAACAACCACTCAAACAGTTAGTCATCACATCTAACCTAGAAAATGATATAATGTAATTATACCGTGACACACACCATGTAACATTTACTCCTCTGTGAGATTTAGTTTGTAGCCTGCTTAGGGAGGAAAGTTTAAAAGTTTAAAACTTTCTCTCATGTATATGGATGAATTATTGTGCAATACAAAGGGCTAAAATATAATAAAGTATTATTAACACAAACACAAAACCCAGGGAGTGAAACGGCAAGTACTGATGCACAGTACTGCATTTCTCTATGTGAAGTCTTGAATATTAAGGAGCATCATATGAAAGATTTGTAATTTCACCACAAATTTATTATAAGCCTGTGGGAAGAACTGTGACACCAGTTTGAAAAAGTACATGCAACTCCTTTAGAGCTGTTTGCTGAAATAGGTAAACCTCATAAACTCGATTCTCCATGTAAACCTTGAGTCTTTTCATGTGCAAGTAGTGCCGCTAGAAAGCACCGTGTGACATGTTTATCTTCAAGTTTCTTTGGTTAAACTTTCATTTAAAAAGGACACAGTGGAGGTTCTGAACCTAACTTCCTTCCCTACTAGACACAGCACAAAGTATCTCATTGATGTTGCCCCCCCCACCACCCAGACCCACTCTTCTTTGCCTTGCAGCAGATTCTTCATGAAAAAGTAGGATGCACAGCTAAAGCTTCCTTCGCCTGCAACGGCTCCATCTGGGCGCCAAATGACAAGTGGGTGGAGAGAGGGGGAAAGCGAGAGAGAGAGCGAGAGAGCGAGAGAGAGAGAGAGAGAGAGAGAGAGAAAGTGTGTAAAGTGACCAGAGGCCCTCCCCGATGTCAGCTCTGTAACAGAGACAGATTGCAGTGGGAGGGACACGTCCCATTTCTGAGTGTGAGTAACACTGAAAGCAGATGACAGCATGATCTCAATCAAAGAGGCTGTCAGGAATGAAGAGATGAGTGGAGAGACACAGAGCCAAAGATCCCAATGTAACACCAGACACACGGAAAAACAAAGTGTTTGTTTCTATTCTTTTGGATCCCTGTGAATGTGGTTCATCTGACAGCTCCTTTTGCTTTGACATCGACGTGAAACTCTGTGTACTGTACTGATCTGGCAGCTGTTGCTATCATAGTTCTGTGCTTTTCAAAAGAAGATGCCATTGTTTTTGGACACTCTTTTTTCTTCTTTTCTTTGTAAAAAAACTGTCTAAACCTTGAACCTCAAAGATTGTGTTTTCCAAGGCAGTTGTTGACTGACACTTGAGATCTCATGTTGCTAGGTAACATGCTGTTGGCTTGTAAGTGTGCTACTGACTGAAGCATGTCGGACTCTGTAGCCTGTGAATGTCACAGGAGCGCTAGCTGACAAGTTTAAAACTGAGCTGCAGCCTTAAGGACTGGAAAAATGAAGCTGGTGTGGAAGTGCAACATAAACTGCAGTTCCACTATTGACCACACGAGCCTGGCTCCAAAAGTGAGACGATCCCTGACAAAGTCCATATTATTCACAGGTGTCCTAAGCCAGATCTGGCAGGCTTCCTTCCACTTGAGCAGTTTTAAGGTTAGTTCCACAGGTTGAAATTGGGTTGAGTCGGTGAAAATTATCTGGGCTGTTTTGTGATCAATTTGGAATTTTTACACCCAATCAGACATCATGATCTCAAAGATAGACGCATCCACTCCAAAGTCTGCCTTCCTACGGTTAAGGTTTTCTTAGTGAGTAACGCTTAAATGAAAAACAGTTTTCCTGTATTTAAATAATAATTTAAATATTTAAAAGTTTAAATATGAGTTTAAAGTAAAAACAACACAAATAAAAGGACTCTGAACTCTTTCTGATATAAAAGCAAAAGAATAAAAATAGTTTTTCAAACATGTCTAATGTTGGAGAGGTCCTGATGTAAAAGGGCAGTTAAATTCCAGAATTTGGGAGCACCATCTGCAAACAGCCAATCTCCTCTGTGCTTGAATCTGGACCTCGGGACAGCCAGGAGCCTTTGCAAAGCTGATCTCAGTTATCTAGAGGAAATGTGCAAACTTAAAAGATCAGAGAGATGAGAAAGCGTAAACTGTTGCAGCGTCATTAAAGTTAAGTTGAGCAAGACTGTAAGCTAGTGAAGTGTAAGCTCAGATTACATCTTATTACATCAAAACCATACTAATTCTGCTGCTGCTGCTGGTCTGACCACATATTTTTTGGAAATACACACAAAGAATGTGTTCATTTGAAGAAAAACACTGAACAGCTTCAATCCTGGATTTTAGTACCTGTGTCCAGTTTGACTCTGTGTTTGCATGTTTTTGAGCTTATGACCTTTTGTATCACAGGCACCCACGCATCCCCTGAAGCACCGCTAGAGCGATTATGCTGTTGCCACTTGGAACATACACCCTGCAGCTGGCTAAAAAGCTCACCAGTCGCCTAGACAAATTGCAAACGACCCAATCAGATAATCCAATTGCACCTGGCTGTCCAAACGACTGACTGGGCTGGCTGAACGGTTATTAGCCATTTATTACAGCTCACACAGATTGGCAATCATAGCTTCAGATAAAACTTTAAGCTCTCATGTGCTGCAAGCCCATACTGGGGTGACGCGGATAATAATGCAGACAGCAATGTGGGGCAAAGATAGTATGATAGCAAGCTGATGGCAGCAGCTGCTTGGCTCCGCATGCAGGCCACCAGTGGCGGATGACATGAACTGTATTGAAAGAAAACAGAATGGGAGCTACTGAGCATTATTTGC
>VUQG01002567.1:0-11708 GCA_015106755.1 Etia nguti
GTCTCTGTGGCTTTTAAACCCCAAAACACGCTGCGCCAAAATTGGTCCACCCCAAGGATCGGGTCCCCCGACACAAACAGAGTAACATAGTGTACGCTGTTAAGTGCCAGGAGGATTGCCAGGATTTATATATCGGGGAAACCAAACAACCTCTGGCGAAGCGGATGGCACAACACAAAAGAGCTACCTCGTCAGGCCAAGACTCTGCAGTCTATTCACAGCTACAGGCCAGTGGACACTCTTTCAATGATGAGGATGTGACAGGGAGGAACGCTGGTTTGAGCGCGGAGTCAAGGAGGCCATTTACGTGAAAAGGGAAAGACCATCTCTGAATTGAGGTGGGGGCCTAAGGGTACATCTTTCACCATCTTACAATGCTGTGATTGCTAATTTCAGTCATTGTGCAAATGTACTGTTTATAAGATTGGGGAAACCTGCAGTCAGCTGAGACTGAAGAAGTCACTTGGATGAGTGACGAAATGTTTCTCCCACTGAAAACGCTACGTCCAGATGAACAGAATGAACCTTTTGAGATTTCTTTACCTGGATGATTGAGCATGCATCAAGACATGAAAAGTTTTATTCAGGTTATTAGGTAGAAATGACATTTAAAACACAAAACAAAAAGTTTATTCTGACCTGTCACATTATATAAAAGCTCTGTGTACAAGAGGTACATCAGAAATCAAAAGGGATATTAGATGCTGTGTGCCATTTTTCAAAGTACTGTTTGGGGATGTTAATCTGAATCAGGATAAAAAGAAAAGAAAATTTAAATAAATGGGGGAGATGAGACATTTTTGGTGCTGAGGATTTTAAGTGTAATCAATGTCAAGCTTAATAAAATTGGTATACAGAATAGATACAGCCAACTCAAAACACTGCAATAGGGATGGGAATCGATAACCAGTTCTTGTAGAGAACGAGTTCCCAGTAAGAGATATCGATATTAGAATTGGAATTGCTAAATTCTTGTCAGTTCCCATCCCTACTGTGCAATGATTTTAAATGAAAAATGCTCAGAACAGATTTAATCAGCCATAACAGTGATTAGCGATCATAGGAGTCACTGCAATTCCTAAACTTCATTATTCTTTCCTCAACCAGCAGAGTGGGGTTTACACCAAGAACTGAGACTTACTGTAAGATTTAAAGAAATTATACAGAAAAGATATTTTTAAATTCTTGTGAATTTTTGAATTTTATATATTCTTCATACTGGCCAATAAGGGGGGGTTTTGGCCACATTCCATTGTGCTATAAGAAATAGTGCAGAAAATCCACAGCCATGATCCTCAGCAATAAGTAACACAAAAAAAAGAAAAGAAAAAAAAAAGGACTGTTTGAAACTTATGCAGACCTAATGAGTTTGATCAAGAAAATGTCATTTCAAATAACACTCCAGTCCAGTCCAAGTTAATAATCAGCTGTATAACTAAAATTATTTTAGCACATTTGCACAAATATGCTCTAAAGAGTTTGGTGTGTTGATTCCACATCACACTTTGTCTTTAAAAAGCACTTACCTTTTACTGTGTTGTTGAAAAAAAATAAAATAATTTGAATTCTTGTCTAGTCACATCTGTCAGGACTGATACTTACTTCGTGCTCCCAAAAAAATCCCTGAGGCACAGCCGCCGATAAAATAATTCAGTGGGTCATCTGGAGCTTCACGGGCCTGAGCACTGAGACATGTTGTCATTCCAAAGATGGCTCCCATGGCAGCTGATCACAGGGAGACAATTTCCCTCATTATTTCAGTCATCTTAAAAAATTTATGGCATCCACAGGTGAGCAGCTAAAACAGCTAAACCCACTACATGACTGAACATAGAAAATATATCCTCGTTGTGTACTGCAAGCCTTAGATTGAGTTTATTCTGGCTCCTTCTGATTTATTTTAGGACAATGAAATAAATACAGCTACTCTCAAAGGTTCATGGCAACCAACAAGAACGATTCAATGTATTCGTTGTAAATAGTAGCGCATGTGATTTTCATTTAAGGAAAAGAGTCCTTACTCTTCAACTAAAGTTGGTGTTTAACTGAATTCATCCTTTGAATGAGCCCTCTGTCTGATGTACTGGAAACCTGTCTTGGGTGTACCCTTGTCCACCGTCAGGTGGAATAGGATTATACAGGAAATGTTTTTGTACATCATCAAACAAGAGATGAAACATTTTCTGATTTGAAATACACAAGTATTTGCTCGTTTGCCTTCACACACATATGAACTTGAGATTCCATTCTTAATCCAAAGGGTTTAAGATGATGTTGGCTTGCCCTTTGCAGTGCACCTTATGTGGGAATTTTTTACCATTCCCCCAGAAGCGCATTTGTAAGGTCAGACACGACCTGCTGGATGACAAGACCTGGCTTGCAGTTTCCGCTCTAATTCATCCCACAGGTTTTCAGGTTGAGTTGAGGACTTTGTCCAGGTTAGTTAAGTACTTCCATGCTAAAGTCACTCATCCGTGTTTTTATAAACTTTGCTTTGTGCACTGGTGCACAGCTGGAACAGGAAGGGGCCATTCCCAAACTATCCCTACAAAGTTGGGAGCATGAAAATGCCCCAAATGTCTTGTATGTTGAAGCATTAAGAGTTCCTTTCACTGGAACTAAGGCACCAAGCCAAGCTCTAATGATCGAAAGAAGGAATTGAATTAGCCTAATAATTATTCTATCAGTTAACTGGATAAGAAACACCGGTGTTATTAATGAGTATTAATGAATATTCAAAAAGAAAACAAAACAGGTTTTTCAGAATTAACTGCTCTTTGGTTTCTATTTTAGAAATTCTTTTACATTGCAATGTTTTAAAGTTTAACTGCACTAGAAACAGAGTTTCTTTCACTTAACTGAGCTTACCATCTCTCTAACGATGACTCCTCTTTGTTCTTCGTGGTGTGGGTGTTAACAGAGCTGGAGTCTGTTTAACTATTAGACCATCATCATCACTGCTGCTGTTGTTGTTTTTTTCAGTCTTTTTGTTGAAAAACTGGTGTGTGTGTGTGTGGGCTCAGTGTTGTCAAACCTTTTACATTTATATGCTGTTCCTAAATACGTTTGTATGCAGGTCTGTTTTTAGTCAAAAATGTGGGTCAAACACTCGTGTTTACATCGTTTAACACGTCGGCACGCTACAGAGCCGTGTATTAAATGAAGCATTGAAGCAAAGAATTTGTGTTGAGGATTTTCTTATAACTGAATTACTCGAATTAGTCAGTGAATTGTTGCAGCCCTAATACCACCAACAGTTGACTGTGGAATATTTAGTAGTAACTGGCATCCTATCATGGTACCACGCTGGAATTCACCGAGCCCCTGAGAGTGACCCATTCTTTCACAAATGTTTGCAGAAACACTCGGAATGCCTACGTGATTGATTTTACACACCGTTGGCCGTGGAAATTATTGAAACACCTGAATTCAACTATTTGGATGGGTGAACGAATACTTTGGGGAATATAGTGTATTTTTACTTTGGCCAAAACTGATTTACAGACCTGTATGAAAATTAACGTGCTGTGGGATTGTTTGTCACATAACCTTTTAAGGCTGTGTTTTCAGATGGCATTTCTGCACTAGAAAAAGAATTTACTGTTGTAAATTCAATTAGTCAGTCAAAGAAGTGTCGAGATTGAGTGCGGTGGTGTTCAAAGAATTAAAAAACAAAAAAACGAAAGTTGTGTTCTGAGAGTTTTTTGCGCTTAGAATTTTATCGCCATCAGGGCAGCGCTTCACACAATTATTTAAAGTATGGAATCATAGAAAATCACTGTGTATAGACAAAGAACCTTACTCAGTTAATCTTTTAAGTAATTGTTGATGATGATAATAATAATGATAATATCATCATCATCACTATCACCACCCGTGAATCATTACAGAAGCGACTGCAATTCCTAATCTTCCCAGTACTAAAGAAACTGGAAAAATCTCAGTGCTTCTGACCTTAAAGAGTGGGTTTTTAGACATGCAGTTAGATTGAACATAGACCACATACACTGAAGATCTTGTGGAGTTTTGAATGATAACACATTTACCCATGGTAACTGTTGAGTTGGTAGCCCTCTGTAACGCTGCCAATGCAGAGTCAGGTTGGAACGCCACTATGTGATAAGCTGAACCAACCAGACCTGAAACACACAAACATAAACAAATTAAGAAACTTGAGAATAACAAAAAAGTCACAGTTTTGCTGTAGGGCTGACAATCACAATCACTTTAGACCAGCTGGTATGAAGGAGTTTTTAATTGACAGCAACTCGTATTTATTTATAATCCTGTTTATTCTGGTCACTCCCAGTGAAAATCTTCAGCTCCTGTCTTTGTCTTAGTGCTGCAGTCTCCAAACCATACATCATAGCAGGTCTCACTACTGTCTTGTAAACCTTCGTTTAACTTTCGTGAAATCCTTCTGTGACAAATGACCCCTGACACTCATCTTTCCACCCTGTTGTACTCCCTGTTTTTCCGTTATCCTCCCTTCACTTTCGCCCTAGAGGAACTCTTAGAGACTGGATGTTCCTCTAGGTATTTTCCCCTGGTTTTCATCGACCCAGACAGCCTAACTGAAATTCTGGTTGGAGGCGCAGCAGCACACCACTGCCCAAGACGCAGACATGCACTGGTTCGCTCGTCAAGCTGCGTCAAGGCCCCAGAGCGGTCGCTTCGCTCGTCTCAGTCCCTTGTATTTCTACCTGTTGTTAAATTGCAACAAATAAAATATCTTTATAAAATATGTTAAGTAGCTAAAAAGGATTTTCTCAAAGAAAACGTAGCATTAGCAGCAGAAGAAGAAGCAGAAGATGTTTGAACCGAAAAGGAAAAGAAAAGTGGATGACGAACGCCGACATCGGAAAGATGGACACTGCTGTATTTTTTGTTGAGTTTGGTGGCAAGGCGATCTGCCCTCTTTGTAAGGAGAAACTTGCCATTCTGAAGGAATATAATCTCAAGCGTCATTATGCGACTAAACATGGAGAACATCATGGAAAGAACAAGGGAGATGACAGGACAAAACGAGCCAAACAGCTACAAAGAGGACTGCTATTTTTCACAAAGCCAGTAAGGACACTGATGCTGCCTTCAAAGCAGGTTATGTGGTTAGTGAATTAATCGCTAAAGTGGGAAAGCCATTCAATGAAGAAAAAAAAAAAGCTTGTTCAACAATGTTGCTCTGTCGGCAAACAATGTGGCAGAGCGGAATAGTACATTATCAAGTAACATCTATTAACAATGCTCAGCAATTTTCATCAGAGGTGTTGATGACAAGTTTGAGGTGACAGAAGAGTTGCTGAGTTTGTGTCCCATGTATGGCCCAACCAAACCTAGAGATATATTTCAGCAGCTGTGCAGTGCGATTGAGTGGTTTTGTGTGCCATGGAACAGACTGGTGAGCATTACCACTGACGGAGCACTGTCCAGCTGTTTTGCAGACCCCTTCTCAGCTGATGTGGAGAGTGTCCCCCAGCATGCTGCAAACTGAACTTATTGACTTGAGGTGCAACAGTGAACTGAAAACTAAGTTTCGAGAGGCACAGGGAAAAGCAGACCAGACTGCAAAGTATCTGAGAGCTGCCTTCATCCTTCCAAGAGCTGTCCAGAGTTTTCAGTCGTGTAATGTGCCTTTTTGGAAGCACATATCTGTGTGAGAAACTGTTCTTGACAATGAACTTTAATATATGCAATTACAGGTCCACGCTTACAGATGCCCATCTTGAAACTGTACTCAGCAATGTTAGCAGAAGCGCTGCCAAGTATCTGGTAATAAATGAAGCACAAATCGACTCAGGGAGGATTTATTTGTTGAGTGCAATGTTAAAATAAGTTCTTCAAAAGAAAAAATACATTTGCTGATAACTTAAAAATCCTAATACAAATGTATACTTCTGTTTATGTTTTTTATTTGTATTTAATATGAAGGAAAATGAGGAACTGGCTGTTTTAGTTCAGTAAGAGATTGATTATTTGCACTAGTAGTCATAAAACACGTGTATAATTACGTCTGCATTTTTATTTCGCTAAATATAAAGAAAATAATAGCAAAACTGCTGTAACGCGTCTGGACATTAAGACTACCAATTTGTTTATTTCTATTTTACCTAAAGGCGTCAATTAGTTACTTCAAAAAGATTTGCGCTCCCTATTGTAATTTTGTGTTATACAATATTTGAAATAAAACAAACAAACAAAAACCCGAAACATAACATTTGGTGGGGTGGGGGGTACTACTCGAACACTACAGAGGGCTTCCAATGAGATGACAGTGCCAGCAGTGGCCGCCAACTCATTTGAGTTTGAGACCTGTGATTAAAATGGTTGCGAAACAGGTCGTTTCTATATTTTATATATAGCCCCTTCGTAAATCATGCCGTCTAAAGCCTATTTAACAATATAGGCAAAAATATTACAAATACAAAACACAGAAACATCGGCAATCATTTTTCGACAGATTACGACCTGGTTATTCCACCAAGCATGTGTGCGTTAACCTGTTAGTTGAGCATGGCGCTACTGTCACGGTCATTGGCCGTTCGTGTAGTCTAACAAAACAGTCAAGTACAGACTTTACATTGACCGTGTCTCATTTTTGTATCGAGGAAACGCTATTGCGCCATGTTCATCTGTATTGTTTCATCGCCCAGTACTATCTCAATGTATTCTAAGTTGTAATTTTAAAATCGTAAAGTACTAGTTTATGGGATTATCTGCTGAGCTGAAGCAAACGCACCGCTAAGGAATTCACTGAACGTTTGTATTTTAGGAAACCCAGGTCCATCCTTTAGCAAACGCAAACCTAGCCATATGTAGCTTGCTAGGCAATCTTATTCTGGAAGTTCAAAAGCGTTAACTGATCCACCACACAGACGGCCTGCTTTCACGACCCAGCACAACATGACTGGCAAGTAATTATATAACCAACGATAGTTACCTAAAGCCGTGCCAAGTTTCGTAGTAATCCATGTTTTTTCCACACAGCCTGTACCTTCCGGTAGGTCCCAGTACCCCATTTCGGACTTATCAAGGACACAAATAGAATTCTCGCGAGAATTCCTCGTGTGGTTTTGGCGTCTGGCGAACCCACTGGTGCACTGTCGACACCTGTTGGAGAGTGAAGTAAGTACACTAGCACTAACATATAACTAGATTACAATAAAGAGTTATAATGTTTACTGAAGTTTATTTTGCACTTAAATTTAGATTTAAAAAAAAGAACATTTTCTTTAAAGAAATACACAGGATGCGCATATGAAATACACGATTAATTTACTCAACACCTCATATGCTCTTCAGTATATCAGGTGGCTGTGTTTTAGATGCTCTGAGACTGCAGAAAAGATATGTTACATCTCAAAACATTTTAACAAAAATAATGAAATCACAGTTAACTAGAGTAACTAACCAATAATCATCAGGAATTTTGAGCAAACCAACAACATCACTCATCAAATGACTTGTCAGCCTACAATAGATATGACATGACATTGCGGTCATTTTGTAACAGCGTGGCTATGACAGTGCTGTTCAAGTCAAAGAATTACTGTTGACAAAAATAATATATATTTTTAATCATTTTTATAATTTTATAATTTCCCAAGGTGATTTACGAAGCTCTATTGAGCACAGCAGATTGCTGTGCAACAGAACATGCAGGTATTGCAGGACACTGGATGAATGACAGAAGTGGAAACACTGACATATGTTAGCGATAACATACATGTTACAGGTTGGATTTATACCCACAGATGATGTCTTTCTCAGGAAGTATTTTTAGATGATTTGCTTGGAGATTCGTGTACATCTCCTTTGTTCTTCCTGTCAGGTGGCTCCTTGAGATCCTCTGTGAATAGTGATACATGTGAGAGTCACAGAAGGGGAATACACAGACAGGCCTCTTCCAAAGCAGATATCTTCTTCACACAGTAGGACTTGTAGTCCTATTTAGTAAGTCTTTAGTAAGCTATTTAGTAAGTCTCTAAAGTTAGTTACAAATATGAATGAGCCTATAAATGATCATCATTACTTAATAACTCTGAATATAGTCGTTAACTCTGCACAAGTTGAGCTTGTCTCTTTTTGTTTGGTTTTTGTTTTATTTGTAAATTTACAGTTCATTATATTTGTTTAATCAGTGTTATTGTTACAGTGTGTGCCTTATTGACCAAAGTCTAATTTTGTTTGTTAGTACGTGTTCAATAAAGTTTAAAAAAAAAAAAAAAACAACTCTTATTCTTCTTTTAAATTTATTGGGTTGCCAAACAACAAATTATAACACTACTGCCACCAACTGGTACAGAATGCAGATCTAAACATTAAGTAGCATAATTGGTACTTTCAAAAAAAAAATAAAATAAAAAATCCCCTCCTTCCAATGTGTTATTCTAAACCACATATAAATTATTTCATTGCATCATTAAATTTATCTTATATATCTGCACACCACACATGAAATTAAAACTCAACGTTAACTTTGTTTAACCTGTTTAACTTTCTTAGGTTATGTGAAAACCTCAGAGGGAATATTTCCTGTAAGTCTCCTGAAGGTCACATTTCAGAGAATGTTCTAGGATCATTCTATAAATGTAACCTTCAGAAAACCTTTAGTTCCTCGTTGCTTGAATGTTCTAAGAAGTATAGTTTTGTAGAACCTTCAGGGGACTTACAGGTAATGTTCCCTGCAGGTCAGTTTTTGAAGAATGTTCTACAAAAGTAATCAGAAGAATTCCAAGGTACATTCCCTGGAGGATATCTTAGCCTTCAGGGAACACTACTAGAACATTCTTCAAATTTGGATCTTCAAGGAATGCTCCCTAAACATTCTGCGACAGTAATCATAAGCCTAACTCCAGGGATACATAGTGGCTACATAGTGGGTTGCACATTTGCTTAAAGGTCATCCCCACAAATGTGTCCGTCTCCATTCAGACAGATGTAAAGAGGTTTTCACATATATGCTCCTGCGCAACCTTCTAAAATCCCAAGTGTATGTCGCTAGCCTAAGCATGACCTGTACGTCAGACAAATACTGTGTACTATATACCATAAAAAGTACAGACAATGGTTTGAGTGGAGACTCTTTTTTGTTTGTTCTTAACACTTTGTTTCTCTTAAGCTCTTTATACAATATAGCTTTGCTTCTCTCTGCAGCTGACTGACAAACCAACAACAGCACAGCCAAGAGAAGCCCACAGACTGGAACTATCAAGTTTTTTAACACCGCCTTCACCTGAAAACCACTCTACGAACTACCACAAAAAGAGAATATAAAAGAGTATAATAGGGTGTAAAAAGTAGGAAGAAGACAAGCTCACTGAAACCCAAGTTGTTCCTGATGAGAACACCTATCCTCTTATTTTTAACCAAAGGGTTTGAGTCCACATAATTTTTCAATATGCTTTATTGAAAATAAACAAGGGAACAGCAGCATAAATCAGCAAGATAATTTTTTTTTTTTTTACTGCTCACACCAAAACGTCTGAGAGCATACATTGACACGTACCTTCTATGGCTCTTTCATGCAGTGGTAGCATAACAAAATTCTGCCTTTCATTGTAAAAATGCTCCTAGCATGCTTACCAACTAATATATAAAATTCATCAGTAGCCATAGTCGAGGCCATTTTCTTCCATGCGATGGAACTCACAAAGATCCAAGAAGTCAATCAATGTCTGTTTTGAAATCTTTCTGCCCTACAGACTAAAATGCTGTCAAGGCCTCAGTATTTCCAGAAGTCTCTGTTTTATGGGGGAATACAAACTGAACTGGTGTGGACGTTACCCGAGTACAACTCAATTACAATTTAGTTGGTGATCCCTGACATTTTGCAGTATCACTTAAAAACAAACAAACAAAAAAACAAAGACACATAACTTATTTTTTTATGGATACTATATGAGGATGCTTTTCATTTGCATATATAACTATTATTTCTTCTTCCACAAGTGGCTATATTTGTCCACTTTGAAATCATCTTCATACTGGACTCCTGTTTGTTTTTGTGGCTTCTTCACTTCTCGTTTCTTCTGCCGTACTCGACGTTCCTCTTCTGACAGAGTAGACAGATTTACTGGCATCTTTCAAAACACACGAATAAAATAACATTAAAAACAACACATCAGCTTACATGAGCAAAATACTAAGCAACATGCACACTGGCTTCTGCTGCAGGACCTGTGCAATTTGTTATCCTTTTTAATATCTACTGAGTCGGTTTTCCTCTTATTAGCATGTGGAGGGCTGAGTTTGGGTTGTAAAAGACTAGATTGTTGAAAAACTTTATTTGTAAAAAATTTTTTTATATCTTTCTCTCTCTCTCTCTCTATGCTCATTAAATCATCTAGCTGAAAAATGACAGGTCTTAGAAAAATAACAGTTATGATGTAATTTAGATGATCTCTCTTTAATTTTTTTTGCTTTGAGACTGCACAACTATGAGACTCATGACAAACAGCAAGCCAGGAGATCTCAGTTCTGCAGTGTGCCCAAAGTTTTATAAGTGTTATTCTATTGATTCTTGTCTGATACTGACAACAACTCAATATTAAAAAAATATTGTGAAGCTTTGTCATTTTTAAAAGCAACATTTGTTGTTGTTTTTTTATGTTTTCATTATAACTCATTAACATTCTGGTGATCTAGGCACACATGCTCTCCACAGGATGTGGCAGATTTTAAGCATGCTGTGTGAGAGAAACAGCCTAGAAATATGTCAGGACCCACTGTGGTATGCAAGCATGACACTGGCTAAATCAAGAACAGAAAGACTTATCTGGCTCCAGTCTGTAAGGTCTGTCAATGCGGACTTCCTAAGTATTTACTTAGCTAGACGCCCAAATATTTGCATACAGTTGTTAATGACAGATGATTTGGATTACTGCCTTCAGATATGGTAAACCAACCATCATGATGCGTCTGGGTTCTTTGTATCTGATGCCGACTGTTGACCCATCAGGACGGACTAACGTCACAGGATACATCCTCTCGTATCTCTGCCGACCACAGCATGCAACTGACGCCCTGTTAGAGTTCAGCTGAGGAATCTGAGTGTGGAGTAGCTTAGCCTGGCCGTGCCGATGTGAACGGGTGAACAAAGGCCAAACACAGCTGCCTATACTGAAAGACGACCACAAACAAAATCAGTATACACACATAAAAAGCATGCCACAGAGAAATCCAATCTAAGCAACACTTCTCTTTTCCTCGTGCTAGTATAGCGTTAACATGAGCCTCCTGGATTGAACGGAATCTGAAAATGAGTCTTCGTCTGAACTAAGAGAGTTTAATGTTTAAAAAACAAAACCAACAAAAGAAATAAATAATCTCAGAATGCCTATATTTTTAAACATTAATCCAACAGTCTAACCTTGATAACGAACCACGTGAAGCACAAAGTTTGACTATAAACATGTCGAGCATCGGAAAGGTTGCTAAACTATGACAGGAAACTCTTCAATAGAAGGTCGGACACAGGAGTTGATATAATAAAGGTCCCAGTGAAACAGTATATGGCCCAGAATGGTTCCGGGGCGAGAGGGTGCTGATTCTCGTTTTCTGTTATGATTTGGGAAAATTGAGCTTTGACGTACGAATCTCGATGTTACTCATGCTTCCTAAATGAGTATTTTATAATTATTGACGTAACTAAAATGACATTAGTTTTAAAGTCAAACCTGGTGTTGGTGGGTTGGCTCCCTAATGCGCCG
>VUQG01002571.1:8849-22054 GCA_015106755.1 Etia nguti
GCTGGACACAAAAACACATCTGCTGCTTTTTCTAGAAGTCTGTCAACTCTTTCTTCTATTATTCATTCATCTCTTCTTCTTCACCACCATCCTGTCTTTTGTGTTCCATTTATTCGGGTGTTTTTCAGTGCTTTTTCTCTCTCTGTGAGTCAGTTAGCAAGATTACACAAAAACTTCGGAGCCAAATTTCATGAAACTTTGGGAGGTGGAGCTCTTCCAGTTTGTGTTTGTCTTCCTCTTTCATCCATTCATTTTTTTCTTGTCTTTGTTTGATCTCTTTTTAGCTTTCTCCTCTATGTTTTGATTATTTTTCTTTCCTTTGCATCTTCCTCTTCATCTTTTTTCATGCTTTTATGTACTAAAACAGAGTTCTTTCCTCTCTAAACTTAAAAGCTCTTATGTTTCATTCTTTTTCATCTTCTGATCTTCATGCTTACCCTTTCATTTTCTTCCCATTATCTTCTTTTTTTTATTTTTTCTTCAATCTTTCGTCATCATCCCATTTTTCCCCTGTGATCATCATGTTCACTTTGGTCTCTCTCCCCCCCCCCCCCCCCCCCCCTCCCCTCTCCTCTTTTTTTTTTTTTTTTTTGTTTTTTTTTTTTTTTTCTCCCCCCCCCCCCCCCCCCTTGTTTCCATTTGTATGTTTTCTTTTTGTCTTTGTTATTTTTTTAATCTTTTTGTGTGTGTGTGTGTGGTTTTTTCTTTAGCTTTTTCTTCTTTGCCTTCTTTTCTTCTTCTGGTTTGTTTTTTTAGGAAATAAACCACATTTTTAATAAATAGAAGGTTCAGAAGACTTAAGTAGCCATGTTAAAAACTTTTGATCTCAGTCTGTGAACTCATGTTCATGATGGTAATCTTACTATAGCCACAGTGAGGTGGAATGACATCACAGCTTTGGTGCCTCAGCTTCCTCTCTGTGCTGACTTCATCGCGGTGATTGACAGCATTGATCAGAAACCAAATGAAATCAGCTGTTCAGTCAGCAAGAACTAAAATGAATGAATTAATTAGGGAGATGGGAAACATCAGGGAGCACAGCTGAATGGGATCAGACTAACAAGATGATGGAAAGCAAAACTGAACAGAACACAAATGAGATGAAGGACTATCAAAATAAAACAGGAAGTAACCAAGACCAAGACAAGCTTATCATGTTCTTCACAGGGTTACATTTTTTTAATGTAAAACTAGCATTAAAAATTGAATGCTTTACGTTAAATATTAATAGAGTTCCTATTCATGCATGTACATGTGTAGTTGTCATTTTGCAGGAGCATAGATTTGTTTGCATATTCAGGATTTAACCAGCATCTTAAATTTTAAACTTTAAAATCATGTTCGAATGTAAAACCAGAAAGACACTTTTTCTCCATAGCTTCTTCATTTTAAAAAAATTAATAAATAATGTCATTAGAGCTATTGCTGTACTTTCGTATTGACTTATTTGTTGCATTGTTTGTGTTTCTGACATTTTCCTTTCCTTTATATTTGTCTCTGCAGTACCCAGCGCTCCGCCACTGAACATCACCTTAGAGGTCGTCCTGTCCAGGGTGAGTTTAAGTACCCATATTTTCATTCCCTCTTCTCTCTCCTCACATCAGTACACTGCAACAACATCCACATCATAATCTGCTCCATTCGCAGTGGTATTACCAGTAAAATCCAACGTTATCCCCTTGAACAGACAGACTCTTTCACCTTTTACGATCTGAGCTTACAGACTTTAACATCACTGTCTGACTTTCCAGGTTCTGTCTCCCTTGAAGTGACTGATGGCTGCTTATTCTGATACACATCTAAACAGTGACACAGCCATCAGTCAGGAGTCGCTCTCTAGTGATCTGGCCTCATTTTACTGATTGATGGGATCCTAGAATGTGCATAAATAAATGTCTTTCCACATTTTTCCCAACTCATTTATGTTTCCTCTGTTGACTGTCCAAGCTGCTCATGTGATTTATGTGTCGAAAAATATTTACATGCTCTAATTCACATGTAGTCAATACAGAAATTGACATTTTGTGTCACAAAAAAATGAGTGACATCCCCTCTGTGCCCACCAACAGATCAGACAGCTGGTGCAAGGGTTGTAGCAATGAAGGGAAGGAGCTTTTCTAACTTCTTTAACCCTGTGGGAGCTACAGTACTGTGTAAATGTCTTGAATCAACCTTCATTTCTTGATATTTTCCTCAGAAAATAGTAAATAGGTGCAGTGATTTACTGAAATGTGTGCAAATTTAAATGGAAATATAGTGCACTGCTCAAATAAATGAAGTGACACTAATCAGTTTCGCATTGAGTCAGTAAAACTTCTGAGATATTGATCTGGTCAGTTAAGTAACAGAAGGGGTTGTTAGTCTCAACTGCTTTCATTTAAATGAAATTAGCAATGGATGCATACAATGGGCTTTGAACTTGGCTAGGGTCAGTGCCACTACTGTTAGCAGGTGATACATGAACCCTACAGAGATTACACAGGTAGTCCAACTCCTCTAGGATGGTACATCAATATGTGTCATTGCCAGAAGGTTTGATACAGTAACGTGAAGAAAACAGAGAAAACCCCAACAAACCTACCCCCTTATGAGCAAGCGCTTTGGTGACAGTGGGAAGGAAAAACTCCCTTTTAACGGGAAGAAACCTCCAAAAGCACCAAGCTGAGGGAGGTGTAACCGTCTGCCATGAATGGTTGAAATTGGGGGAGGGAATACTGTTCATTTTTTTGCTTCCAAAATATAAAGTTAGCATAGGGTTACGGTTATGATGACTCCTTCCCAAATTGTTCAACAGGATCAAAGGACATTTTGTTTGAAATGAAAGGAACAGTTAAATTTTTGCTTTGTCTTTAAAGCTAAAAGTAATTTGGAATATTTGAGTGTTCAATTTGCAAGTCTTACATAAATTTGGTCAATCTCAAATTCAAGATCATCTTGTTAGGTATGTCCAGACAGCTTCCAGGATGACTGCTCTGTAAGTTTACTAAAGACTTCAAGCTTGGACAGATAGTAAACATCAACTCTGGTTTAAAGCTGGATGCGTTTCATGTTGATGATTAATTTTGATGATGAGCAGCTACAGCCAGCAGTTTTGAGTGGAAGCATCAACAGTTTTCAAACCCAAAGGCAGTACGTCAGGTGAGGAGCAAAGCTAGGAGAGGGCATATGAACGGTGAAGACACTGTGAATTAATCCCTGAGGGTGAGTCTGACAACACATTAGTTCTACTGTTGTTTCTACTGACTTCTACTCTTAAGTCCAATGGTGTCTTAGGGAAGAACAGTTAGAGGAAACAATATGAACTATGGTATGTGCCAGTGTGCCATCTTGTGCTGGCTCAGGATACATTGAAAATGCATAGAAAGGCTGTTGTCTTGACTTTGTCTCAGGAGGAGCCCACAGTGTAGTGTTTTGAAAAGCTATTGTCTAAAAGTATACTTCTCAAATATAACAGAAAATGTGTCTGGTAGCAGACGTTGGAGACAAAAAAGCAAAGTGTAGCATATTAGCAAGGATCAGCCCTGTTTAAAGAAAGTTATTCAGATGAAAAATAACTTGGAAAACAAGTTATTTTTAACAGTAGTCACTGCCTCGATTCAATTTGAGTGGTACTAAATGTGTTTTTAAACTGAATTAATTCCTGAACTGCATAAAATCAGCAGGAGGTGGCTGGAATGGATGTTGGGCGTACAAAGTACTTAAGTTTTACACCAGCAGCTAGAGTTCACGGGCTGACTGCTGTCTGTGGTTTAATCATCAAAGCATTGGTTGAGGATTTGATTAAATTTAAATAAATGTCTTGAGTCAGTGTGCACTTTTATTTATTAAAACACACTACCAACCTCCATAAACCTTATTATATTATATTATATTATATTATATTATATTATATTATATTATATTATATTATATTATATTATATTATATTATATTATATTAATGGTTGTTCAGTTTTGCTGTTCCTTTTCTAGTAATGTTTATGGAATGATCCTGTTCTCATTACCAGTACGTCCAGTAGAACAGCCATTACCAATAGGTTGTCCTTTAGCATTGGTGTGTGATATGCTCCCAACCTTGCATACAGTAGGATCAGAAAGATTTTTATCTGGTTTACAGACCAGGTATTAACCAGTTTCAAAATATGACCATTTTACTGTCAGACTGTAAAATACACCAAAAAAACCCAGAAACTATTAGGTAAAGTTTAATGAATTATTAATTTATCATTTGTTACATTCAAGGTGTTGTGACAGTGTTTATAACGATATTATAATAATGTTTGAACAAACTGGATAAGCATTAATTTTTGGACTCAGTGTTGTACAGGAGGATATTTAAATCATAATATCTTTCTTAGATTTTGGTACCCAATTACCCAGTAACACAATTTCTAAATTTCTAAATTATCCCCAGGATCTTTTGTCAGTTATGGTTTTCATATTAGACGGTACAGTCATAATACTTAACAATACAGAAATGTATAGAGATACATCTATGACTGGGAAGTGCTGTTAAATAATATTATCTGACAAGTTTTGTCAAGTTTGGCCAGAACCATAAAATCAACAGCTTAACAATGCTGCAGTTACTACAGCTGTAAAATTTGATAATAAAATATATTTTACTATAACACCAAAATCCCAAATGACCCAAATGTGATTTGAAGAGACGATGATAAGCTGAGAAGAAACTTCTGATGCAAAAATCCATTCCAAAGTTTGGTTTAAATTCAGCCTGCCCCACTGAGGTAAACCAAATCAATCCAAAGATAAAGTCAGATTAGTACAAAGTTCTTGCTTCCCCAGCAGCCAAAGGCACAACAGCTTGGTTACGGCCAAGGGATGCATTTAAATAGTCCTGGGACAGTTTTATGGGTTTTTTTTTGCAGTTTCTCCTACCTCTTCTCTGTTTTTGAGACGCCCTGGTCGGGTATTTGAATGTAGAGAAGTGGTGGGGATGTAAGTTTGAATAAACTTACCACCTTCTTTCACTCTGTTTCATCAGATGTTTGTGTGATCAGGTTATTTCATGTTACTCAGAAAGCAGCAGTGGAAAAGAAAATCATGAATGTTTCCGTTGGCTGAGTGAGCGACTCATAATTTATGTCCATACAAATGGAAGTTCAGACAGTCTGTGGAGAGTTGACCTCATTTAGTTTCCGTCTGCTTATTTTTCTGCATGTGATTGATATTTCTCTGACGATTGGCTCTTAGGTCAAGGCTGATTGATTGGCGATGTCAGAGGTGTTTGACGGCTGAAAGCCTCAGGATACTTGTATAGCAAAGAGCAATGTGGGTGTCTGTTGTTGAAAGATGAATGTCAAACATACTGGAGCTGCAGGTGGCGCTGCCTCCACACCCTGATCTCAACTTGCACTTAGACAAAGAGGAGAACAAAAAACATTTTACATAGGGGAAAGATAATAGAGATTACCATTACTGTTATCGCTAGTTATAACAGTATCAGTGGAAGCAACAGTGGTACTGAAAAGAAAAGAAAAGTCACATTTCAAGTAAGAGTCTCGGGGTTAGTTGAAAATGTTTTTGCTACCAAATGCTGACTCTCTGGTAAACATTACAAATTTCAGACACATCAAAGGCAATCAAAAAGATTCTGCTTAAGCTGATTGTCCTGTAAAAAGATGTTCTTCATGCAGCAGACATAAATTCGGCGGAAAGTATGTAAGAAGATCATCAGTCAGTGCCACCACTGAGGACATCAAATTTATATTGTCAACATAGTGAAGTGTGTATCCTCAGGCACCCCAATATTCTTTCCAAGTCAGATTTTTCTTCTTTTTTCAGCTTGATGAGATGAGAAAAAGCATCCATGCAGTTGGTGACTAACTGTGTGCACAGTTTGTTTCTGTAGATTTCTGCCCTTCTCTGTGTGTCTTCCTTCATGATACTGAGATCGGGGTTGTGGCCAAACTTTGAAGGGAAACTCAGTGAAGCGACTGCAGTATCTGTACGGTAGCTTTTATAAGAGCTGTTTGATTTCTCTAATTAATAACAAAAATCCAAGGCGCGTCAATGCTGCCTTTATTAAGGATCAAGGATTTCTTTATCTTTCACATTTTTTACATTTAGCAGAGATCACGCAACCATCAAGCAAACTTATATAAACAGACAATTAAAAAAAAAAAAACCCACTGAGATTTAAAAGTCTGGAATAAAATAACATTAAAAATATAGCAAGTTATTTAAAAGATCAGTCAGTTTATACCAAACACATTTTAATTATTTGAAAAAATAAACCTTTGAATTTTCTCAAAATTATAGCTTCATGATTGCTACACACTTTGACAGCACACCCTGTTAGCAGAGGGTGTATGTTAGCGTTTTTATAGAAGGAAAGGAAACAGGTTGTTTCTTTGAATTGCCTCAAACACTATGTGATTGTTCATGAAAATAACTGGTTTTAAAGAATAATTTGAATGTGTCATCTTCTATTTTCTGGTAATTTTCCAATTTAGCATGTGCTAAAATAAAAACAACCCATTACTGGAGTGTAATAGGGGAGCTTTGTGTGGTGATCAGAGTGCTGCTGCACAGGTGATGTTTGGTCTGTAGTTTATATGGGTGGTATGGGTCAAAAAATGTCCACACGATTCACAGGTTCATAGGTCTCCCAGGAGAAAGCTGGATTGCAACAAGATGATTGCAGCTTCACCTGTCAGTGGTTGTAATGCAGCTGATTGGTGTATTTTGCAGTGGACTTTTTAATTCAGTCAGCCAACTAACACTCACTATGGGAATGTACAGTGCTTATACTGCTTTGACCTCATTACTCCCAACATCAAAACACCAAGCTCAGCACAGCACAGCGCTGCAGGGAGTGGGGAGTGACAGCAGTAATTTGCATGATTGCATTAGATGTTTGCTGAAGTGACAGTATCATATGTAGATGAAGAACCTGCTCAAGTCGACTGCCTGAACTGGTTTGCTGGCTTTGCTTTATTCCGTAGCCTGCCTGCCCAAATCATTTTCTCAGGAGGCTCAAAGATGTGAAAGTTGAAATATACCAGTGACTTAAAAAAGGACTTATTCTGCTTATCCTCATTTTCTGTCACACATATACTGCCTCATTAGGAGTGTTCATGTTAAGCATGGCCAAAGTTTCAAAGAATGAGGTCAGTGCAAGTGCGAATAAACCCGATGAGCCAGAAGATTCCGTTACAGACAGTTTTTTCTTACTATTTTCTCCGCATGATGTCACATAGAACATATATCCTTATATGGTCATCACACACAAAAAGTCCCACCCACCTGCTGTTCATATGTCTTCTCAAAGAGGAGACGTCAGCCTGAAGAAGCTGGCCAAAAGAACGAGAGAAGAGAGTCGAGTGTAAGACAATTAATGATTATCTTGAACGGTGAATGACACAAAGATACTCACGCTAGAAGAGTTGAAGAATAAAAACGGAACTGGAGCAGAACAGATCCATTTTAAAGTAAAGACATGTGAGCTTTAATGATCCTGATGCAACAAAAACATGTTAACTACTCTAAGCTGAATTTGGTTGATCAGAAATAAGCATCGATACAGAAATGTGTTTCACAGTGAAATATTTAAAAACTTAATATAAATTATAAACTACTGCAGTGACCAAATCACTCCTTAATTGTATGTCTCACACACATACGCACACAAACAGCTATACAGTGTGTGTGTGTGTGTGTATGTGAGTCCTGCCTCAGTCAGTTTCTCTGCAGCTTGTTGGTGAAGGAAAAAAATGTGAATCTTTCCGCTCTTGTCAAGTTTGTGCTGTCAAACCAACTTTTCAGACAAATCTGACATTTCCTCAACTTTCCTCCAGTCAGTGGAGCGTTACTGTGAGTGTATGTGAGTGTGTGTTGTTGAATGCTTGGCTGAACACACAGCACAGAGTTTACAGTATGTCAGGCTGTGGGGCTTTTACCCAGAATTCTCTGGAGAGTCCAGCTAGGGTCACTCTGTGTATATGTATGGCTGTCAGACTGAGGATCAGGAGTGGATTTTGGTAAGAATCAGCTCGTACTACAAACTTTTAGCTCCTCTGTTGGTCCAAAATTTCCTCAAAGAATGTTCCTGCCGAAGCAGTTTAACCTCCTAGTGAGTCTCCACAGGAATCTGATATGTTAGTCTGGAGACTTTAGAGACTTGTCTAAATATTAATTAAAGGAAATAGCAGTGAGCAGTCCAACTGAGCTCAATACAAGATGTTAATTTAACTTTTTAGGGCATGAAATTGGGTTTTTCAGAGTTCTTTATGAATTTCAATTCTTAATTTTGACAGTTGACAAGACAAGAAAGTTAACATACTTGTTGGGGAGTTGCATAAGGCCTCTCGATCTCCTTCCACATGTATTCTTATATAAATATATTAAAAAAAACTCTTAAATGTGGTCACACACAGATTTATCCAAAAGTCTAAAAATCTTTCGTATTTCCACAAAAACCTGGAAATAATCAGTATCTTAAGATTCAGAAACATGTAAAAACAAAAGAAGCTATCATGTGAAGTCAACGAGAAATATTTACGGTATTTCAACTGAGGCAAATCCAAACCATAACAAGCTTTACATCTTTGTACTAAAGGACAGATTTGTTGTAGTTACATCTTTGTATTAATGCTTCAGGTGATACTCGTCTGGATTTGATTGACTCATCAGGGCGTGTTCTACTAAATCAGCCTGCAGCTATTACTGTGTTAATGTTAGAAATATGAAATGTGATCAAAATGTTCTGAGAATGAGGTAAAAACCAAAACCCTTCCCACATTAAAATATGGCTGATATCTCATTCATGATCATTTTCTCATTAAATCTGGACTGTTTTCAGCACAGCTGCTGTTTTTAAATTTCTCACTGGAAGTCCTCTTACTTTGTTCCTTTGTCCCTGTGCCTCTGTGATCAGTGCTGGGCCTCCTCCAGTGTGTCAAAAACAGTGATTCTTCAACCTAATTTTTAATTTTCAAGAAGTGGACAAAGTTGCAGGGAATCAAACATAGAAAGGGTACCGGGTGGTGAGCAAAGATTGTGACGCACTGCTTTCAGGTTTAGAAACTGTGGACGCTTCAACCGAGAACTGCTAAAAAACTGCTTGGTCTTGCAGTACTGTGTAATTTCTAAACCAAGGGAGATTGTCAACACGTTTCGCTCAGTCTGCGTCAGTCAACTGATGAGCGACTCGACTCAGCTGTTTGCCTTCTGAATATTTTTCTAAATAAAAGCAAGGTGTTATTTTGCAGTTAAATTGCCACCTTACAGCAACTACATGACAGATATGTGAGGTTCTGTCTAGAATAAATACTTAATATGGCTAGTATTCTGTGTATGGAGACTGCACTCTTGGTTTCTGTCTTTAAAGAACACTAGATTGCAAAAGCATTGGGTATGGTCACAACAATTTTTGTCATACCATGATCCCCAACAGCTGTTTTCCCTAATGAGACTGTGGCATTAACCAGAGACTCAGCACTAAATTACCACTGAATATCCTAACCAAGAAATCCCAGTTGATTTTATCTCATAAGTTTGTGGTGATGGCAAAAGTTGTGAAGATATGGTTTAAGTGGTTGGAAAAGGAATCCAAGGGAGCAACCTAAATACATCAGTGGTCTGGACATGTCTGAGAATATGACCTTGAAGGATCGAGTGTCCACATTAGGGTAAGGCTTGTTTGTTTCGTGCCTGTTCCTGAAACTTTTTGTTCATACCTCAAATGGCTGATTAAGCTCAATTCTGATATCAGAAGCAAAAGTGTCAGAAGTTAAATAGTTATTGCTAACAAAAGAGTCTTTTTATAGCAAATAATGGCTTCACTGAAATTTTATAAAGCAGGCAGTCAAAAGTGAGAAGAATCAGAAGATCAATCTTTGTTCACTGGGAAAGAGAAAACACATTCAGCACAGATACATATTTTAATAAATAGAGAAAAATTAACAAAGACTTCATTCAGCTTGTATTCTAGAATTGTGGTTCAGAAATGCCAGCAGACCACAAGTGGATGATGGAAAAAATCTTTTCTTATGTAAGTGGGTTTGTGATTGTAACAAAAGTAAGAATGTAAGGAGATGGATACAAGAGAGAGAATCATACTCATTCTAGTAAATCCCTGAACATTTAATTTTTCTATTAAAGTTCTTAACTGTGCCATCCATGAATGGCAGCATAGTGGTGGAGTAATTGGCACCATAACCTCATAGAAAATAGTTCCTGGGTTTGTATCCACTGGCTGGTTGGGGCCTTTCTTCATGTTTTCCTAGTATCTCCAGCACTCGGTCCTCCTGCTTACTCCCACAGTCCAAAGATGATTGGTGTTAAGCTGACTGGTTAATCCATACAGGGTGATTTTATGTGGAGTGGCTGTAGGTGTGAATGTGAACAGTCTTGTGTTAGCCCTGTGATATACTGACAACATGTCCAGGGAGTACCTCGACTATTGCGCTGTGGCAGCTAGGATAGGCGCCAGCACCACAACCCCGACCTTCATCCACCCACAACGGTGGCGCTAGCAGGAACTAAGTTAACAGCAGCACATGTAGCATGAAAAGACTAAGTGACTGAAACCCACACAGTTGTTGTTACATTAATACCCTGAGATTAGGTTTCAGTTAGGTGTCTGTGATTGGTTTATTTGAAACAATTGATTATTATTTCAATCAAGTTCCCCCCCAAAGATAGCTATTGTACCAATATGTTACTGAAGAAAACAATGCCTTCTGTGTTTTCAGGCAATCCCAGACTCTTTAGATCATGCCTCTGCTGGGATCACACCATCTGTTGTAGTTGTCTTTGTTTCAAAAGATGCTTCTTTATGAGTCAGATGCCTCCTGATGACACTGCGTGATAGAATCGAAACAACAGTGCTTAAAGCTTTTGCACAGTGCTCTATATATCATGGATGGCATAGCTCCTCGTGGTGTCTCTATTTCAGTTTTTTTTTTTAACCCTTTTTTTTAGTAAACTTCAACAACGTTTGGCTCTTGTCAGAGCAGCTGGGTTTCAGGCACAATTCAAAATTGCTTTTAAACCTTAAATCTGGAGGAGGTCTGTAATGGAAAATCACAGCAGTTCCTCTTTTGGCCATAACAAGTATAAAAGTTCTCCTTCAAACTGAAATACAAAAGACCGCGTAGAATGATTCAGTTAATTAAAATAATTTACATATCAGACCTCGTCTCAAACTTAACTCTTGACTGTTGTTGCCAGGGAAAAATATCCTTCGGGGCCTTTGACGCAGCGCTTTAATTGAATTTTGTTTTTGACATCGTGACATCATACAGTTTGGAGTTATTCAGGAACTCTTTGATCCATGAAGTACTGCTGACCGTGACCTTTTCTTTACAAAGAAGCTCAAATTTTAAAACTTTCCACCATTTTGAATTTAGACACACACTGACTTAATGTCAGGGGCTGAGTCTGTGACCCAGCGTTTTGAGTTCATTTTGTATTTTTGATTTCTTATATTACCCTGAAAAGGATAAGCGGAAGCAAATGGATGGATGGATGGATGGATTTCTTATATTATATTGAAAATATGTGAAGTCTTGTGTTGGTATTTTAGTTGAGTGTTATTCTAGTTTAGGTTTTCATTAATGTCCCCTTGTGTGAGTCTGTTCTTGTCCTCTGTGTTAGTATGACTTGTGTTTCTTGTTGTTGTTTCATGTTGTCAAGCCTGTGTTGTCATGTCTACGTCTCTCCATGTTTCCTGTTTTATTTTGAAACTCTTGTGTTTCTTTGTTCGATGTGTTTAGTTTTACTCTTCCCCTGTGATGTCGTTATGTTCATTTGTGTCAGCTGGTTCCCCATGTGTTTCCACTTCCCCTGATCACCTCCTCTGTGTATTTAGTCTCTGGGTTTCATTCAGTCTTTGTCATGTCGTCTGTGTATTCTCCCTCAACATCATGTCATAGTAGTCGTAGTTATCCTAGTCATCTCAGTGGTCATAGTTGATTCATAGTTTTTCATTGTTACCTCCGTCTTGTGACAGTTTTCATAGTTTTTAGTTTTTCCAGTTTAGGTTTTTTTCAGTTAGCTTTCGTTCCTGTTCGCCTTTGCCTTGTTTTGCTCTTCATGTTTACCAGCCTAAATAAAACAGCTCGCTTTTTGTTTACAACTCAGTTCCGTCTCCTTCAGTGTCAGTGTTGGGTCCGTTTCCTTAAACGCACCGGCTCCTCAGCCTTGACACTTAAATTCATTTCCTGGTGACAAAACTCAACCCTCACCCTACCCGTACATTGTATCTTCACTATTAAATTCAAATATCGCTCATTGTGTCGACAGAAATATGTCCCCACAGCTTCTGTACAAACACAATTGCACACACACTTTTTTCCATTGCCATTGTACTATATTTAAGTCTTATTCACATAGAGAACTTTAATCAATCATCCAGAAGGTAAAAAGACAAATTCTAGGTATGGTTTTATTGAAAAACTTTTATCTGCTCATTTACTTATTTAGCTTTGAGTCTTTCTTCCAGTCACAAACTGCTGTTAGCTGTACATTAGAAAAAAGTACTAACAGCAAGCAGTTGTACAATTTAACATAAAATTCTCTATTTTTTTCTTTGGTGAACACAAAGACTAATAGGATTGTAGGTCTTTAATTTCACATCATTAATTTAAAAGTGTTGTCAAGTCAGTCAAACTTTATTTCTATAGTACATTTTAAATGACCTCAGTTGACCAAAGTGCTCTACAGCTTATACAAAATATTAATTATACATAAGAGTCACTAAATCAACAGGAAATATACACCAAAAATCAGTCATCAAATAGAACAAAGCGTTTGCATTATAAAAGCCTAAAAACTGACGGAGATAATTATGCAGTCTTGTTGTGCTTAGACTTGTGGATGTGTGTTACGATGTAGTTAGTAATGGGCCACCATGTCCAAGACTCCTGCAGTGATTGATCTAATCTGATCAACATTCATCTCCAGGGTGGGTTTTGAAATGCTGATTAGGAGTCCTCCTAACCTTGTAGGACAGTTGTGATGAATAACAAAACAATAAACTGGATTCAGGTTACATAATTGAGGACATGAAACTATGAGGTCACAGGACCCTCCCTGGTCCAATCAGAGTGGGACTGTTTACCACTCTGATATTATCCTGATGAGGTGGGCGGAGCTTCAGGTGATGTTACAATGATGGTGATTTGGAGGGAAGGACGCACGGGACCTGATGAATGACAGCAAACTGATGATTATGCTTTT
>VUQG01002571.1:22074-70322 GCA_015106755.1 Etia nguti
TTCGCTTTGTTTCTGAGGGTGTAATCATCCTGTTACCACGACGACTCTACACAAAACTCCACGACTGGAGATGAGTAACAACACCGGCGAGTGTCAGGCAGTGGGTGTCTGGGAACATCTGGTATAAAGAATCAGGCTGGAAGAACAATTTCTTCTAATGTGTATGATGGTTTCCACTCAGTCCAAATACATGCTTGTTAGGTTGTTTGGTGATTCTGCATCGACTGTGTGAATGCGATTGTGTATGATTGTCTGTATCATTCTGTGTCACCTGCCCTGTGAGAGACTGGTGTCCTGTTCAGTGTGTAATCCTCCAGCATCCTGCTCCCAGATAAAGAAAACTGACGAATGGATAAAACCAAATAGGCATTTAAATAATCTTTACCAATGAAAAACAGAGAAACGGTGCCTGTTTTATATGAATATCCTCTTTAGAGATAAGTGTACATCTATAGATATGTAAGTACATATAATCCTCACTCTAAACTCAGTTCCACACACTTTTTTTCACTCTTGGATCTGTACGATATCATAGGGAGGGGATATGTTCACATTTCATGCTAGGCAGAAAAACACCCTGTCCACCTGCTGTTCAAAACTCTTGTTCATGAGGGAAAGCCAACAAGCAGAAAGTTAGCTTTAAAGGAGGAGCCGCTTAAAGAGCGTGTTTCATACAGGATGAATTGTGGGTCCGTGCAGACGCCCAGTATTAGGTAGATGAGGGTTTTTAAACTGTGAATCACGCAGAGCTGCTCTGGCAGAGCCCGGGAATAAAAATGCGGAGCTGAAAATAAACAGGATAGGTCCTTTCTATTAATATTTTCTATATGCAAGTAACCAACTCTTCATACACACACACATATACGAAGTGTATTTTTGGTATAAACCCTAACAGCTGTTAGTTTTCAGAACACACACACTGAACGGTGCAGCATGGCATTGCATGTTTTGTTGCAGACCAAATAGAGACATTTTGCCCTCCATGTGATTGCTCCTTTTACCCAGAGGGCATTTAAACACATGCGCACACACACACCTAGAGACACACACACTGGCACACAGTCAATGTGATTGCAGCTCTCACCCAGAGGACATAAACAAACAATCACAGATTGAATTCAGGGAGTGTTTACCCACCTGGTCCTTTGTGTGTGTGCGTGTGTGTGTGTGTGTGGAGGTCACAGGGCGGATGAGCCATTCTGTATGCAGTCCTCACACTGCAGCTCAGCATATAGAAAGAGAGGAGAAGCCCACTGAATTAATTCTAGGTTCACTTGAACATTTTGTTGTTCTTCAAAGCTTTTTCATACATCGATCGCACAAATTGCTCGGCAGCACAAACAGTCGAAGTACAGCTCCAAATACAATAACACCGACTGTACTCATAAATTAAATGCACCAGTGCAGCTGCATGTCCTGAATCAGCAGCACTGGAGTTTCTAAATACCTGCACTGGTTTACAGAGCCAGAGAAGATACAGGAGGTTTGTAAGAGGAAGTGATCAACATTTAAAGTGAAAGAATTGAATACGGCATTAGTTTAGGCAGGCCACGAAGCCAAGCTCAGCTATAATCCCAGCAGATCAGCTGATATCAACAGCAACAGATACTGCCAAGTATAAATTACTGCATATGGAAATATTGGTCTTCTGTGAGCTGTAGTGGACCTGACTGAACTACAGTTCTAGCACTAGTTTGTTTTTGCGTCTCCTCATTCACCTCATTCAGTATGTCTGCCTCACTGACAGGAAGTAGACAGACAAGGGATGATCAGTCACGTCATGGTTCCCAGCAGCCCAAATCTTAGTTTCCACCCTAAGACTACTCTAAGCTTTAAATGCTGCCAGCAAGGGGTCCACAGGAGTGGTCGAGTTCATGAGGACTTGAAATAGTTTGGATAGGAATTGGGACTTTGCCACTGTGAATTTCACCTGATTTTTAATCCATCCATCAGGTTTCTTAACCACTTGTGGAGGGCTGAAGCCTGTCTCAGCAGTCATTGGGTGAGAGACAGGGACAGGTTGTCAGTCCATCTCAGGGCCAACACAGAGACACAGATAACATTTCCCTCTCACATTTACATCAGACTTTATGATTCCAAACACTCTTTACCACTGTTTTTGATTTGGGACTTTTTAAACTCTTTACCACTTGAAAGCTGACTAGGAGTAACCCTCGAGGCTCTTTTCTGAACCTAGTAGTTTCTGTCATATTTCATATTTTTCTAGAACATATAACTGGGTGCGCATCAGAAGTTAGTGAGGGTGGTCTCTACCTAAGCAACTACCTTTCTAAAAACCTGGAAACTATTTTAATGTTTGTCATCAAACAGTTGTCTCTGTTGATGTATACTGAGGTGTCAAAATGGAGAAGATGTGCAAAATGTTAGATGGTGACCAGATGGAAGAATTGTTGCTTCAAAGCAAGAAGGTTCTGGGTTCAAATCTGCTGGTTGGTTGAGAATTTTATGTATGAAGTATGCATGTACTTCCTGACCTTGTGTGGGTCCAGTTTCTTCCTACAGTCCAAAGGCATACTTGTTAGCTTAACAGATGATTCCAAATTGATGTGGGTGACAGTGTATGGTTGTCAGTCTCTTTGTCTTGGCTCTGTAATGGGCCAGTGTCCTCTTTAGAGTGTCCCCCACATGTTTCCCTGTGTCAGGTGGGGCAGGCTCTTCGGGGGTCCTGTGTTTCACAAGCTGTAAAGATGATGGATAATATAGGACACACTTGCATTAGTGTGATTTCATATAAACCTCTATTTCTTGAAAAAAAAACAAAAAAACAAAAAACCCCAGAAAAAAGCTCTTTTTCAGTTTGTTCTCTTTGCAGTTCTATTGGTTTTCTGCTACTCAAAATGTGTTGTGGTTATTGTGTTTCCTCTTTGGTGGTGATGCTTATCCATCTACTTTCTTCATTTTCATCCAAGTTCCCAGTGTGACTGGACTCTCAGCAGCCCCAGTGTTAAGCAGAGTACTCCCTCGACTTGGATTGCCAGATAGGGCAGCTTGAATCAAGGGTTTGGCACTAAATGGCTGTTTTCAGAATATCCATCCTGGTGTGAAGAGTATGTCTGAACTGGTTTTAAATACTTTCCTTGTTCATCAGGGAACTTAATAAGTTTTGAAGCCTGTGTTGCACACAGAAGAATTTACATGAAGTACGAGACACCAGAGCGGGGTTGGCATGTCTTTGGTTATCTTCATTACATTTCTGCAAGATGTGTGCACCCCCACTGTGATTATCAGGGCTGTCTGATTATTATCTGTATTATTATCAGCGTTATCTTCATCAGCTTTCTGCGGACCTCCGTGTATTTTCCTGGTGTCCTCTGAGGGAAAATTAAAAGAGACGGAAGCGCTCTGCCTGTTTGAAGGCGGTGAATGAGGCCATGCCTTCGCTTGCCCTGCTGCTTTACAATGTCATCTACCTCTGAATATAAAGCAGCTGCAGGAGGGATTTCTGTTCCCGACATTTTCTGCTCCAGTCAGACTAGGATAAAATAGAATGAAATCATCCAGTGTTTCAATACAGCCAGAGGACAATTCACCTCTAAAGAAAATACTTCTGATATGAGCTTAATTGTTCCATGGATCCCATTTAGTTCATTCAGTGACATTTAAGGCATGAAACTCAATAAATAAATGGTTGAAAGACATGATTATTACCAATTATATACAATGTGCTTCTGACAGTAATAAATGAGATGGTTTGTATTTAAGACATTCTTTAACTGCACAAATATGAAAATAAAGGCAGCAGAAAATCAGGTGTTATAGAGGTGTATGGGTCTCAGCATTTAACTGGTACAATTGGTTCAGTATACATTGCTGGTTGGATTTGTGAGGCAGTTCTTTCTGATGATTGTGATTTTTGACAATATTTTATAACTTTACACACTGCTTCTATGAGATTTGAGTCTGGTAAATAATGAAAACGTAGTGCAAAATTGCTGGATAGTGCCACAAGATGGTAAATACTGTACTGTACACACACCTGCACAAATATATCAACAAATTCTGGTATTTTTGTATATATTGCCAAACTCTTTAAAGTTTAGTAGAGTCTTAGTTTTATAGGATTTCGTCCTTTTGGGTGAGAGAAATTTGTTACCCCAAGTGAAGGAGTTTAACTATCTCTGGATCTTATTCATGAACAGTGGGAAGGTAGAGTGTGAGATGAACTGGCAGTTTTATGCAGTATCCATAGTAATGCTGGTGTTATAGCAGGCTATTTTTGGGAAGAGTGAGCTGAGCAAGAAGGTTTTTGATTTACCAGTCGTTGTACATTCACTCACCTATAGTCATGCACTCTGGTTGGTGACAGAAAGAATAAAGTTGTGAATACAAATGTCCAGAATGATTTTTCTCTCTAGGGAGGCTGAGGTCAGTCTTAGAGATAGGCTACCTCCTTTGCATTGAAAAGAGCCAGACGAGGTGGCTGGAGCAACTGATCAAGCCTCCTGGGTGTCTCCTCTTGGAGATTTTATGGCTATGAAAATTGGAAGGAGAGCCCAGAGCAGACCCACGGCTTGCCACAAGGATTCTATATCTCATCTGGTTCAAAATGCCTTGGGATCCCTTAGGAGTACCTGGAAAACATGGCTGTGGCAAAGGATGTTTGATACATACCTGTTTATTCTCCTACCACCTGGATGGATGGATGGCTATTTTAGAGGCATGTTTTCAGTACATACATAATGAAGAATGGGAATGTTCAGTCTAAAAGCACACTGATGACAGTGTGCATTAGTAAAACAACAAAACATGAACTTCTGTTTCAAACTGACACATTTTGTGAGAAGTATTTCATGAGAACTGGGTGTCCGACTATGGCTGAGCAGTCGAGAAGTGAGACTGGGATTGCGCTCGTCTTTTTCGGCTTTTGTGCGTCATTAATTTGTCATCAAGACTTTCATTGTTGTATCTTTTAAAGGCATCTGAGGGAGAACAGAGGATTTTTTTTCCAGATTGCCATGATTTACCAGAGCATAGGTCACTCTGGTGGCACACTGATGGAGATCCAGCTTGTGTCAATGAGACGCGAGTGCAAGTTGTCAAAATAATATTTCCATGCAGCAGAAAGCAGTGCAGACGTTCATGAGATGATGCCGCTTTAAATGGGGGAATGTTTTTGATTTTTATAGGCAGAGTCAAGGAACATTATGAATTTCCTTCATATAAATGACTATTAATAGCTTCAAATTTATGGAAACAGAAATTATATCCATATGTTTTCTTTTCGGACGATGTGTCCATGTCAGTTCAAACAGTGCCTGCCATTGGTTGGTGAGCAAAACTGTGTTCAGGTTCACTGCAGAGTCACTGGTGTCTTACCACATGTGAGTTCATCTTTCCACCCGAGTGACTGTGAAATCTGACCTTGGTTCCTTAGAGGACAAATCCTAGATTGTGCAATGGGATCAGCCTTAGTACCTGCAGTAAGTCTTGATTGCATTTAAAGTTACCTGGACAGTGGTATATTTAGTGTAAGAGCCTAAAATGAAAAAAGGAGCTGTTGTTGAGGAGGAAGAGGAGCACTGCTCTCCAGATGGAGAGTAGGCATGCTAGCAGTATTGTCCTCCTTCACGGTTTCCCTCTTTTTGTTCCCATGGGAGTTGTTGGAACATGAATTTAACTTCTGAACTGTTTCCATGGAGACCTCACATCCAACTGTGTCCTGTCAAAGTGGCTAATTAGTTAATGAAGCGCGTGGCGATGCCCAACCAGAGAGAGCGAGAGAGTGAAAGAGAGCGAGAAAGAGTGTGTATGGAGGAATTTGGCCGACTCTCACATTTATTCATTTTGTCCCTATCCCCAGCCCCCTCCATCCTTCTGCCGCTCCTCTCTTCCCCCTCCTCCCTCTCTTTCCTCTCATAATCAGTTCTGCTGTAATCAATTAGCTGGATGAGGAGCAGCAGAGGGAACAGGTGCAGCTAAATGTTAATGAATTCCTCTGCGGCCATCCTCACAGTAACACTGGCTGAATATTTAAACTGCTTGTTGGCCCAATGACTTACACCGCAGCTGAAGCAGGGATCCACACACCATTGCTCTGTGTCTTTTTAAATATGTGTTGATATGACAACATGCAAATGCATGTTCACATATTGTTATATGACAATCCATTTTAGTTACTTTTTTCTAAGGGTGACAACAAAAGATTTTGGTTCCAGATTGGCCGGATAAAGAACCAAAGACCCAAATGCACAACACCATGAGAACTATTCAAAACTTTAACTTCAAGCACTGGTGATACACACGTGTCCGGTCAGTTTAGGCAAGTGCAAAGCAAAAGGCAAAGTCTTCAAAAAGACCAAAAGATCATACTGGAAACTGGAAAGAATAATTAACTGGTCAGATGCAACACTGAGGTAAAACTGATGAGAATTAACCATCCAAGTTTTACAAAATGAATATAAACTCAAAACCATGACAGAGCATCCAGCATGTATTAAAAATGTCACATCACAAATAACATTTAATTCAATAACATTTAAAAAGCACTTTTGTGCCTTCATGAACACCATGCACGAGCACTATGCAGCACCCAGTCTCAAGCCTGTTGGGTCCTAATGAACATACATCTTTTAAAAGACTAACATATAAAAAGTTACATAACTCACTAAAGCTTTGCAGTTTTACTGAAGCACCTGGGCTCTGTAGTGCGATCATCTAATCACATTACTTCATTGCCACCTAATTCAGCCAATGTCTCAGCCAATACCCTTCTACACATCTAAATAGAACTTCTCATATTAGGCATGCTATATCTGCAACCCCCTTTGCAACCCACATCAGCCATTCCCCTAAGCCACGCCTGTTTTTGTTGTTGTACGACATCTGCAATGTAGTACAAACCGAAATGTAGGGATGTTTCCACTTCTTTACCAAGTTTCATGAAATTCAGCCAGGCAGGTTTTGCATGGTCAAGGTCATAATCAACAAATGCCACTCTAACAATACCATGAAAGACAAATAACATAAATGAGTAACACGTAACCAGAAGAAGATATAGTCTGAGGTTAGTACAGAATCTTTAGATATTTTGGATGTTTCAGACCCCTTAAAGTTTTGCACTTTATTGTGTGGTAGATTTAATATTCAATGCATATAACTGAGGTTTGATCACATCTTGTATACTTAATAAACTAAAATAACGAAGCAAAAACATGTTTTTAATTTGGGATATTTTATTTGTAGTGAGGATAAATTATCTTTATACGCAGGCTAAACTTGCTAAACTACTAAGCAGTATATTTGCGGTGTTTGATCTGTACGATAGGCGAATTTAATTAAAAGTCACATGACCTGTAATTCTGACTGAGGGTAATGATGTCAAAAACAAGCCATGGGGGATTAATTTATCCAATACACATCATTTCCTCATGTTAACCTCAAAGTTCTAGATATCCTCCAGTTTAACTAAGTTGGGATTTCTGTTATTATCATTTACACCCACATGTATCAGGTGAACTTCTGAAAGAGATTTATATGATGAGAGAAAAAAGCAGTGGAGACACAGAGAGGATTTTTCTATTCTAATTCATTAATCTTCATTCATTAATGTTCAGCCCACCTGACACACACACACACATTTTGGGTCACACTGAGTATATCAGCAGGCTGGTTGATGGCAGCTGCCTCACAGAGCAGAGCACACTGGGGGCCAGGCAAACATCTGTTGTGTGTGCGCACGCGTGTGTGTGTCTGTTTGTGTGTGTCAGAGGTGGGTTGTTAACATGCAAATAAAGCAATTAAAATTCATGCGACACACACCCAAACACACACAGATACACACTCATACACGTGCAAATTGAAATAGAAACACAACAGAAGCCAGATGAGCCTCTCTGTTGATTGCTGATCAGATTTGCATGCAGAGCCTTTTCGCACTCTCCTGCGATCAAAACACCAATACTTTCAAAAATTATGCAGTATTTATGTGTTTGTGATATATTTTGACAGCATGCAGTTGAAGTTCCGCCTTCGGGGTTATTTAATATTTTTTTTGCCCATACATAGAGTATGAAAAACACTTTGTAATTCCCAAATCCATGGAGCATATCACAACCATGATATCAATGTAAAGATCATGCTGTCACGTCAACCTTGGTATGCCTCTAGATAATTAATACTACATATGAGCTGGTGAGGGTTAAAGCTGGAAAAAAATAAGTCTTTAATGTTCTTTTTTAATTCAAATTTTAAAAGTTAATTCGGACATGGGCTATTAAACTGAAAGTCACATTATCGCTCTTTTAATAGGTCTATAATTTTTGTACTAAATTTTATGTTGGTGGTTAGAAATGATTCTGAATTATTACCCAAAATTAAGAGATTTTAAATCTACATTAAATGGCCCAAACTGCCCATTAAAGCTGTAAATCAAACTACATAGAGACAAAACTACTCCACCAGAAGCGAGCATTCAAAAAGAGTCGTAAAATGTCCAGAAACAGGTGAAAAAAGAGTCACAAACAGACATACATTAACCACAAAAACATCCAAAACTACCTCACTGAGATGAAAAGCAACTACAAATGAGCCCAACATGCTCACAAAGTCATACATAATGATTATAAAGAACTCTAAAAAGATACAGTGGGATTCAGAAGAATTTTTAAACAAACAGAAAAAATATATAATACAAAATATATAATTATACTACCTAAATAACTGGAACAAATTCTGATGGGCCTTAGGACTCTAGATCCATTGGCAGGTTTTTGTAGCTCCATGGAGTAGGGGAGTGGCTCACTTTGCATAAGTCGCCAAAGCAATAAGTGTCTCTTGAGCTGTCTTGCCTCCTGCTCTCATGGAGTTGTTTGGACTTTTTTCGATTTATGTCATTTTCTCCTGTGTGATTTCTATATTTTGTCCTTCTCAATGAGTTAGGGTCATGACAATGGAAAACAACTGCAAAGATGAACAAAATTGCTTCAAAAAGACTCATAATGACCACAAAGAAGTCGAAGACATTATACAGAGACCCACAAAGAGAACAAATTCAATTCAATTCAATTTTTTTATATAGCACCAAGGTGCTTTATATTGTAAGGTAAAGACCCTATGATAATAGAGAGAAACCATCAACAACCAGAAACAAATCAAACGACCACCTTTGAATAAGCATTTGTCCACAGCGGGAAGAAAAAAACTCTCTTTTAACAAGACGAAACCTTTGGTAGAACCAGGGTCAGTACAGCCACACAAGACAATAAAAATCAAAGTGAAACTGTCATATCCCAAATGAGCCACACCTCTTTCTCTATGAACCTCATCACTAGTCAGATGTTTGGCACCTTTGTTTACTTTTTTCTGTTGTTTTTGTTTTTTTTCATTCTTTATTTTCTAGAGCATCAAAGTATCCTGGCAGCCTCCTCCACGCAGTGCCCAGAATGGGATCATCACAGCTTACAAAATCAAATACAGGAAGACGGGCCGACGTGGAGACCAGGAAGCCATCGAACCCAACAACTTCTGGTACCTGTTCACTGGTAAGTCTCTTCAAACTGGCATATGATTTGATTTAGTCTGAAGAAGAGAAATGGTTAAAGATGTATCTGCTGTTGCCTTTATAAAACATCACTCAAACAGGGACATTAGTTGGGGAATTTAGCACAGAAGAAACAAATATCTTGGCTTTTTTCATGCACACAGTACTTGTTAGTAAGATCAATTCAGTCTCATCAGGGGGCTGTTATCTCTCAGAGACTACAATATATCACCAGACTCATCCTTTAGTATTTGCCCTCATTTTCTCTCCCAAATAAATCTTTTAAAGCTGGACTCTTTGTTCTTACAATGACTCTGCTTGTTTGGCCCAAACTACACAAAAACTGCTGTACAAATCTGCCTGACTGCAGCCAGACTGTGCTTTTATTTATATATATATATATATATATATATATATATATATATATGGGGATTTAATGAAAGCACAGAAGATTGTTTTCACTGAACGTGATGCGAGTCTGACAGTCGGCATGCGTAAATCTTCAAATAGAAACAAAGAAGACGTAAATCCTAAAGATATGTGTGTGCGCTTTAATATGTCTGTGGAACTGTCAATTTATTTCTTTACTTTGGTGAAAAACAGCTGCATTAAAAGTCTGGGTCTGTGTGTGTGTGATTGTGTGTCTGCATTCAAACTGCCACCAGCTATTATTTCAATTTGAGCTTTGCAGGATTTGAATGAAACTGATCTTCCTTTTCATTATTTTCCACTGATGGTTATCTTCATCTGTCTGTCCGCATCAGAATTCATTCCCCAGTGGCAGGTCTGCTTTTGTGTGTGTGCGTGTTTGGAATCTGATCCGCCTGCTGCAAGCCCGGCCGTCAGCAGTAATCACTCCTTTTTATTGTCTGATAATAAAAAGACAAATTTAAATGAATAAAATGATTTTCTTGAATAAAAAAAAACCCAGCTTCTCAGAGGAGGTGAAAAGAACAGCAGATTAAATAAACATACTTAAGGCTAACATTAAAACTTTATTTTACTCCATTTATGGAATGACACGTATTACCTAAGCCCCAAATCCAACCATGCATTTTCTTAACTGCTTATCCCACTTAGTGGAACAAGCAGTGGGATGGGAATTTCAAGGTAAAAAAAAAAAAAATCTATTTCCTTATTTCAATGAGAATTATTAAATATTCTTCAGAGTGCTGTGCTCTCAAATGTCTGCATAGTTGTGGTACGCATGACATGCTACGTTTACTTGGCTTTGTGTGTACTGGATGTCATTGTCACAGTTATTTAACACTTCTGAACTCAGCTCCTTAATAGACTGCAACACTGAGAGTTCTGATAGTTCAGGCTAGATGGCTTAAGTGGTCCAATCATACAATCTGACAGCACCACACATTTAATCACTCTGGTTTCTGGTAGTTTTTTACTTGTTGTATTTTTTTGTAGCCTTGCTCAATTCCTCCCCACTGCGGCAGTAACAGTAACACCAGCTCCCACTTAAGTTAATTAGCGTGGGCTACAAAAATTATAAGGTAAGGCTCCTTTTCAAGCTGAGAGACTCGGCAGACCCGGCTATTCAAGCTGCCAATCTCGAAGCTCACAAAGGATGCAAGTGGAGTGCAACTCAAATGGTAGACAAGGCCTAAAATTGCCTGAAGCACCAGGAAATTGTTGGTCTTAAACAATCCAACACAGCCGGCCTAGGGTGGGTTACAGTGCCAAAAAGATGATCCGAAGGCTTCCAGAAAGGAGAGGAAAGAGCTTGCTATCTTTATAGTAGCTAAGGTGGATGGAGGGAAGGTGCACAATTATGGCTGTGAGCCAACAACAGCAAGCTAAATGGTCCACTTGGGAGACCATCACTAACAGGACCATTACCGGGACCCATATTTGGAAGATCTCCCAAGCAAGGCTACAACCTGGCCAATCTGCCAGTAACAAAACTCGACACAGGAAGGAGCAGAAAAAGCTGGTTAGCAGCAACTGAATTTTAAAAATAAGGGTGAGGGCACTGTCCACTTGTAAAATGTTGACTCAAATGAATGAAAAACCTTCAAATCATAAAATAAACTTGGGTAGTGGCCAATTGAGCTAGAAAGCCTATCCAAGACTTCAGGTCTGTCATACAGGTCCATTAGAAATGTTACAAAAAAGGCACCAACACCACAAGTGCAGTCCAGAGGACCCTTTCAGCGTTTTGAATTAGCGTAGGTGAAGACTAGCACACAGCTCCATGCTAAGGTTACCTGTGCTGACATTCAATTGCAAACTTTAAACCTTTATAAAAATCCAAACATTGGAGTTATTAAATAAAAAAAGCACACACTCACCACACAGTTGATAGGACAGTGAGCCTCAAGTGGCCATTTAAGGAATTGTATTTTTTGTATTTCATTTTTCAGTCCTGGAGTGGCACTGGGTCCATATATGACCATTTGTGACTGTGACACCATGTTGATTGCGAATCGGTTGTAAGCAGCAAACATGGTATTTTTACAGCCGTACAACAGGAAAACGAGGAAGGTATAATGACATACTTTCTCTCTTTTCTTGTCTTTCCAGGTCTAGAGAAAGGCAGTCAGTACAGTTTCCAGGTAGCAGCAATGACAGCAAATGGGACAGGCCCGGCCAGCGATTGGTACACCGCTGAGACGCCAGAGAATGACCTGGATGGTAAAAACAGAGAGTGATAGAGCATGTGTGTTTTTGTGTGCATGTGTGTGTGACAGCGGTGATCTGTATAACAGGATGTAAATACCTCCACTGCCCTAACACTCGCATAAATATTTAACCAGTTAAAGACGGGTGTCGGGTGGATTGATGGAAGGTTTAGCTCAAGAGGAAGGGAAGGGAGGGGAGATGGAATAAAGCAGAAAGAAAAGGAAAGGCTGTCGTCCATGTGTAACTATATCGAAAACAGAAGGATGCGCTTCATTTAAACTTAAATACTGATGAATAAGCAGTACATAAACAAAGTAAAGGATTAGCACATTTGCATATGAGGGTAGATAAATGATGTGTTGAAGTTCTGGTCACAAAACAGCAGGAAAAAATGTCATTTGGGAGCTTTTTTTATTTGTCCAAGTACAAAACATCTCTTTCTCCCTCTGCTTTCTTCTGAGTTATGTAACGGTCACCCAGCCTTCCATTTGGATTGCTATCTAGCATTCAAAACAACGATAATGTAGTACTGAACAAATTTGTTTGTCAGCAGCTACTCTATAACACCCTGAGCAAAGACATAAGTAGAGGATTTAGTGCTTTAAAGTTAGCCCGTTCTCCTTATTTCCAGTTCTATATTTTTATTCATGGACTAAAGTACTAGAACAGCTTTGTATGACCCCTATTATCTTATACTGGGCCTTGGTGCATCCACTCAGGTTATCAACTATCTGAGACACATTTCAGCCCCAGAATGTATATTTTGATAGGACAAAAGTATAAAAGGTACTCTTTAAAGATAAACTGACAATAAGTTATAATGGTTACTATACATTCATAAGCATTCGAACTGTCTTCATATCTGCCTACAGCTACATTATCGAGAGTTACAAAGCCATTACGAGGCTGTAGACAGAAGCAAAAACAATAAGCAGAAACAAACTGGCTAGCAGCTCTGGGGATTTTCGACACTATAACTCTTAGCAGAATAATTTAAAAAACGATAACAGGCTCAGCACCAGGATGTTCTGGTCAGCAGGATGCTGCAGAGATAAAAAACAACAAACACATCCATGCTAACTGTGTTTTGGGGCCGGGACAGAGGGAGACCCAAATCTTATTTCGATGGATTATCACTCAATAAAGTGATATGAAGCATCTCCCCCCGAGGACCGAGAGTGCTCTAATCTCATCTAATCTGTTCCCGAGGAATAACACTAAGTGTCAGGTCTTTTTAGGGGTAACAGGGTTAGCATTTGTTACCTACAGCTGCTCTAAGTACCTGCTTCTGTGAGCACTAACAGGGTTAGCTTTAAGACTACTGGCGGTGGTAGAGGTCAGTGCTGTACAGAAATACTTATGTCCCCAAACCACAGTGCTGTCATCGTCTTTGTGTCTGACATTTTATTGTTGGTTTGTTTGCAGAGAGTCAGGTGCCTGACCAGCCGAGCTCCTTACACGTCAGGCCGCTTCCCAACAGCATCATCATGTCCTGGACTCCACCGCTCAGCCCTAACATCCTGGTCAGGGGTTACATTATTGGCTACGGAGTAGGCAGTCCCTACGCTGAGACAGTCAGAGTGGACAGCAAGCAGAGATACTACTCCATTGAAAACCTAGGTATGAAAGGGGACGGAGTGGCTTCACCTATAGTTCACTAAGAAAATGGATACCATTTTCATCCAGGACACGTTCAGCCTACATTACCCGCCAGCTAGTGCCAACAAAAGGAGAAAAAATAGACCTTCCAACTGAGAGCTGTGCTTTCAAAGTCTGATTTACTGCAAGCAGTGAAAAGGTTTGATATTTGAGGCCAAAACAGGTCACCATTTCTTATGGATCAACATAATTTTTCCAGCATTTTCAATACACCTCAATGTACTGAAACAAAACAGTGACATATGCTGATAAATCATGAATATTCATAAAGTATGAGTATAAATATATAAACACTAAAGTTTTTGATACCCCAACTTTTGACCCAAACACTGACATGTCCTCAATACTGGGTACATTTAACTCTGTTGGGTTTGTTCATGTTAACTTCCTCATTTTTATTTTATTTGTTTATTTTGAAATGTTTAATAGTGATCATCATTGCAGCTAATAGCCAGCACATATCTACACTGTGTGATGTGCTTTTTGTAATAAGCTGTGTAATTGTTACTGACCAATAAATGCGTGACTATCACTCACCAAAACAGAAGCACATACATCTTGGACAGTCTGCACCTCACAGCAGGACTGCAAAGGTGATTGAGAGGTCCATTTCACTGCCCTAGATTAGTAAGGGGAGGGCTAGCAGATTGGACTGAATATAGCTCTCTGTGCTGGGACTGGTCAATCAAAGTCACTAAGTTCCTAACTCCTGTATCCAGATGGATGAGTGATATAAAACTTCATCCCTGTGCAGTTCTTATGAAAGCTGAAATTATCCATAAACACCAAAACTGTCATCAGTAAAAGGCTGTATACATGTTAATTTCTGCTGTAAAGTTGGACATTTTAACACAGGAGTCTGTGGTTATCAAAACGAGCCAGAAGATAACCACCACCAACTGGTCATTAGAGGAACTGCAGTTTTTGGCATTCCACCTTGTTTTGGGGTTTTTTAAATTTCATCCTAAGAGGCTGCTTGGCTTAATTTTTACTGTAGAGACACTGATGTGACACAAGTTGCTCATTTTTATTGGCTATTCACCCTTTTACTAAAGTCAAAGTTTGTTAAAATTCAACCTTGGTTCCAAAGAGGACATCTTAGAGGATGAGATTATCCACGTCCAGTGGGAAAGTCTTGATGTAATGGCTTTTATTTGACTGTGATTTTACATGATGAATGATGCATTCAGTGGAAAAAGGCCATTAGGGTGAAGTAATACAGTTTGGTGAAAAAGTTTGGGATATTTACGATACGGAGACTGTGTAAAATAACTAATGTGGACAGATTTTTACTTATTTCAGCAAACTGTTCACCCTTTAGCAGCTGGGTGCCTTACCGTGAATTTAGGATATTGTGGATCTACTCAGTGTCTGGCTAAAGGGCAAACTGGCAGAGCTGTAGGACACCTGATGCAACACCAGCCCTCATAGCCAGAAACACCTGCAGTCATAAGCAGAATATTAATCACCAATAGTTTCCATCACTGTCAGAACCTTTTTCATTTCTTGTCCTTCCTCTTATCAGCGCCAAAATAATTCATCATGTCATGGCATTTCCAGCATGCTTATCAACAGCACCTACTTAATAAGTTCATCCTTCATAAATCCAGCTGCTCCTGCTGACAGCGTGCCAATATTGACACAGCGTTTGCCTCTTCCATTAATTCATTATGATGATGAAATCCCCCATTTAATTACGATCAATAATTTAAAAGAATTTAATAAGAAAGCTGCTTGAGGTGGAAATCTAATTGTGAAAGGTCGAAAAAGAGAAAACATCCTCCCCAGTGAGCGCAACAACCAATTTGCATGCCAAAGAAGACAATAACAAATTGGGTGCAATTTTATATGCGGCTGAGAATTCCCATCTCAGGTCTCATAATGGAGGAGTGATGGAAAAAATAAAATCGGGCCGTTGTGTTGCATGCACACGTGGGAGTGAGTGCACATATGTACACGGTATTTATAATTCATAGCGATCATTAATTCATGTGGCGAGGCGTCTGGGGAGCGGAGCTGCCGTGTTTGCCTAACTGCTGCGAAGGTTTGGCGCAACATGGCGAGAACATGCAGCATCATCGCGCGTGACCGGCCGTGGCAGGATGAGCCGCTGCATGATGATGAGTACAGATGTCTGCGGCAAGGGTGTGGCTAAGCAGGTGGCCTTGAGTGCTCCAACCCCTTCGGAAATTTGAACGCAACCCCCACTAACCCTGCCAAAATTGTTTTGTCACATCAGTGGAACTGGAAAATATGTGGAAAAAATAGAACAAAATAATCTAAAAAAATAAAATTATATGTAGTGAAAGCTCTGACAGCTAATTATGACTTCAAAACAATACCTTTTTAGTTCTAAAAATGTAATCCCCTCATATTCTTCATGGGGGTTTGGTCCAGTGCCTAAAATTCTGTAAGTCCTTAGAAAATTTACAACAAAGGATGTGTGAGTCGCTGTTCTTTACTTCTGCCACTCAGCTCAATAAAACATAATTTAGTTAGGGCTACTGTTGTCACTGGGAGATTGATATTTACGCCAGCAGTAATTTATATTTGGCAGCACGGCTCTCTTCTGAGAGCTCTCCAGCCTTTCATGTGCATATGTGGAAAGCTGGAGAGCAAGCATGACAAGCAAAACCCACAAAACAGAGCAGGTCAGGGATCAATCATCACAAAACACATGACGCTGATAAAGTCAGAACCAGCGTGAATATGGGAAGCCGGATTGGAAGTGGGTTGCCAATTGGCTTGCAGATGCACTGCTTTGATTGTGACTATACTTGACTTTGTGGCCCAAATAGAAAGGAGTGTTTGACCTACATGACCCACTTGGCCTTGATTGTTGCTTCTTTAATTCAGCCACAGACCCTGCCTTATGTGGGCCAGATTTGGCATTTGGACCACATCTGTCCCACAAAACACTTTGCTTAAACTAGTCAAAGCCAGCTTATGACATTTAAACCACATGTGAACAGTAGGACACTTCTGACTGCACACCTAAAATATTCCAGGTTAGGTCCAAATGTGTCATCACCTCATTACTGAATCTTGTGCTTTTGAGTTATACCAGCTAAAAACATGGCAGTCCCCCTGTAACATCTCATTTTAAAAATCCTGTAAAATTTGCAGATTTCATGTGACAAACTTGGTTCAGGAAAAGTCCTACATCTTCTTGAAGAAGTGCAACTTTCTGTGTTTACTGTCAAACTAGAGAAAAGTTACAGTCACTGAGCAGGATTTAGCTGAGGACTTATGTTCATGTCGAGTCAGTTCTGTCAAACTAGGCTTGACCTTTCCCCACTTACTTTTAATGATGCTTCCTTTAAGTAGACACTGCTGAAACACATAGAAGACAGCAAGCAATCCGTTGCGTCTTAACATGATAATGTACTGTGGTGGATGCCATTTAAAATGACTCTCTCTCTCTCCGTCTTTCTTCTCCTCAGAGCCAAGCTCGCACTATGTGATTTCCCTGAAGGCTTTCAATAATGCCGGGGAGGGAGTCCCTCTGTACGAGAGCGCCGTCACTCGATCCCTGACAGGTAGGATGACTCGCCAGGCACCGATAACAATCCTAGTAATTTGTGTTTACAGAGCACTAAGGCAGCAGATTTGATTAATATATAATAACATGCCAGTGCAGAATATAAGGCTTATATTAGCAGTATTAGCTGTATCACTAGATGGAGCATATGTGTCCAACAGTATTAGTAGCTGATTTGGCATTTAAACATTAGCATTAGTAGCTGTAGCTGAAATTGTTAACTTCAGTGGAAGCAGCGGTAGCAGCCATTGTAGGAGCAAGTTGGATTAATAGCGTGAGAAATAATAACAGTATTATTACCCTTTTACATAATATTAAGCTTACTGTAATGGCCCACCTATCAAAGTTGACACACACCTAATCATGCAGAGGTTTAAGTCCTGTTCCTGTTTGAACAGGTGAGTAATATGAAGATTGTGGCAAGTTGTAAACATGTTTGCTTTCGCTCTCTTTTGGAGCCAGTTCGAGTGGCCACTAGAGAAACTGTGGAATGTTTTGGCACTTCCACACTGGCCTCATTTTTCAGTGCTGGAGGCTGCAGCTTGATCAATATCCAAGTCAAACTCATGACTGGGAAAATCAAACTTTTTGAAAAGCTGATATATCTGGCTTCGTGCTTTTAAACACCGAAGAAGGGGCTAAAGCAAGCAAATGGAGATGTCTTTAATCTAATTTTTTTGTTGTTTTGTTTGCAATTTCTCTTCCAGGCATGTTTGAGCTGATGCTAGTGAAATCAGTGTAGTTGTGTTTTTGATTTAGAAGAGGCGCTTTCTAATAATTGGGCTTCAATCTGGATGTGAAGTCCTGAAATATTAATGCCGAGGTCTCTCGAAACATGTAACTCAGTAGCCTTTGGTGTACTTGACATGTACTGTAGTTACATTTGTTTATATATTGATTGATATACCATTTGATGGCTTAAACCCATGCCTTTACTATATGTGTGAGTGCGTGAAAGAGAGAAAGACTCATTAGCTGTCCCTGCAGACGATGAGCTGTAGAAGTGAGATATATGAAACACATCCAACTCAGAGCCAAGTTTCATCTTATGAATTAAACAGCCGGCCCTTCTCTGCACACCCAGCAGCCTGCAGCTGACATAAATCCTTTATAACTCTCATAAAACGTTTCTACCCTCATGATGTGATGATAGTCACAGGAAAAACCAGCAGTGGAGAAACTTGGCTCACCAAAGTTTCTTAACCTTCAGTGCTGGATGTTTTTGTGGCGAAACTCAAAACGAGGTTATTTTTAACTTGTTGTCTTTGATTGAGATTTCTTTAAGAGAGGAAGGGAGAGGCGGTGGAGGGGAGATAAGGGTCAGATGTGGATCTCATACAGAGAAAAACAGAAGAAAGGGTCGCTGGATAGAGAGACATTTCATCAACTTTAATGAAAGCCCATGGAAAGAGTACGGAGGCAGAAAAATAGATGACCAAGAAGGGCATAACAGTCCAAAAGAAGAGACAAAGGATCAGGTGTGGTCATGTTTACAGTGAGCAATACTTTATCTCTGTGTAGTTCCATAGATGTACAATGAAAAGTGAATTTTTCATAGCAATATAGATACACCTGGAATCCTGCAAAGATCTGTAAACACGCCTGGTGGTCTGTAGTGATTTGTAAACACATCGAGAGACCTTTTGAATTACACAAACATATTTGGTCTTGTGGAGAAACACATAAGGAGATGTTTAGATATTTGAAAAACTCCTGCGGCTGTACGGATATTGTTGAAAACATCTTGAGTTCTGTAGTAATGCATCTCCACATGTGGAGTTTTGTGGACAGTTCTAAACACACCTGAGTGTCTGAGAGAGTGGAGGACATCTGTAGATCCGTAGAGATTTGTAAGTACATCTGGAGGTTCTCTTGGCATATGTAAACACATCTGGACTCCTATAGAGATACACGGACACATGTTGATTTATGAATACATTGGCTAAATAGTACTACACACTTCAGCACTTCCAGAGGCTTTCTATAGATTGGTAGCCTTACTGGCGTTCTGCACTGATCTTACCTGTGCGACAGGTCTGAATGAATCTCTGGTTATCTAGACAAGAATACATATCTGTATTCTAGAGATTTAAAGGACATCCAGAGCTCCCTGAATGGGGATACTGTACCGAGATATGTAGACATCTTGAGTTTCATAGAAATATAGACACATTGAGATTTTGCATTGATACATGTTCTCCAGATGTTTTTGAGATTTGTGGACATGTTGAGTTTTATAAAGATTCAAAACCATGTAGGGTTATTGTACATGTTTGAGGACACATCCAGAGTTTTGTTAGTAATGCATAGACACTGCAAGTTTTCTAGAGACATGTAGAAACATCTGGAGTTCTCAGGATCATACATATATGATTTTCAGCAGATTTGTAGACAGGTCTGTGGTTCTTTAGACATTTGCAGATAAAAGTCTAAAGTCAACAAGAGAGTTCACACACACACAAAAAAAGAATTTTACAGATTTATAGACACATCTGGAGTTCTCTGGATATAGGTAGATACATCTGGAACCCTTGGTATCTGGGAGATTCATCTGAGTTTTCTGGAGGAATGTAGAATTTTCTAGAGATGTGTAGAGACACATCTTGTAATCTAGAGCTTCTAAGATGCATCTTGAGTTTTAAAGACCTGGAGATTTGAAGACATAAATGGAATAAACTAGAAATTTGTTGACAAAATTTAGAATTCCTGAGATTCGTAGACATATCTTAAGTTTTCTGGATTCTCACAAAAACATCCAGAGTAGAGATACATATACATAGCTGGAGTTTTGCACTGATGCATACACAAAGCTGGAGCTCTTCAGCAATGCACAGATACAGGTGGAGTTCTTTACAGATATACAGTCTAACATGGCGTTGCAACGTGACAGTCAGTAGTTGATAAGCCGAGACCCTGAGGGCTGAGATAGAAACTAAACCCATTACTGTTCTGCCAAGGTCGTCAACAGTGACACACAGGCACACCTACACCCGCACGCACACACTGTCTGTCTGTCTTGTCATGGCAGCAGCCTGCTGGAGAGGCTTCTTCTTTTTTTTCTTTTTTCTTTTTTTTACGAGAGCTTTAAAAAATGGCTCGTTAACGGCGGGATCCTCGTTAATATACTGCCTCGTCCTCGCCTCGCCGCCCGCATACTGCAGAGGCAGAACTGATCCCTAACCAACCGCCATGCTGCCATTTAATCAACGACTGGAGGACCGTAGAGACAGGGAGACAGTGAGAGAGATGATGGGATGGATAAGAGGATAGTGGGAGAAAAAAGAATGGAGAGGAAGGAGGAAGTAAATACATGAGGGACAAAGTAATGGGAAGAGAGAAGGGAAGAAGGAATAGAAAGTTAGAGCAGGAGAAAGAAAGGAGGAAAAACAGTAAGAGAAGGTAAGAGGGAGTGCAAAAAAATGTGGAAAGGATGAAGATATGTGAGAATACAGAAGAGGACTTTCGAGAGAAAGGAGGAGAAAAGAGAGAAGAGTGCAGTGGGGGTGGAGGAGGAGGCGTGTCCTTCATCCTCATCAGTATTCTGTCCTGACTGGAGCTTTATTGTGATGCTGGACGACCAGTTTAACTACGACACCGCCTGGTGCAGCTCGCCCCGCAGCTCCAAACACCTCCTCGATCAATCTCTCTCTCTCTCTCTCTTTCGTTCTCTCTCGTCAAGTCTCGCTCTCTCTCTCTTGGCCTGCAGCTGTACATCTCTCTTCAACAGCGGCACATCAAATGTCACTGTTGATTCTCTCGTTTACACTGCAGATGCAACAGGATGAGCCCGCGTCAGCTCTCACAACTGACGCTACTCTCATATGAACTCTCAAAGAGAGTTTCAGCCTGCAATACCATTCAGTGGTATAAACCATAGAAATGCAGAAAAGCTATTTGACTTGTCATCAAAGTGAAATAATATTACTGGAGGTGTTTTTTTTTCTTTCTTTTTTTCATTCTGCAATATTTCCAACTCTGTTTCTTGGACTCTACTAGAGTAGCTATGCATTAATTACAGTTCAAAATAATCCTTCTTTATCTTATGCAAGACTTTGGTGCTGCACCTTAGTTCACCCTTTGGGAGTGTCCAAATTCAGAGGCTGCATTCTCCTGAGGCTGCATTTGTAGGCCGATTACATCACAGCGACGCGACAAAGGCTGTCCAAATTCATAGACTCCTCCAAATGCGTCTTCCAAATGCGTCCTCCTTTTCCCCAGATTTGAAGGGTGGGTCGGGTGTATCCTTCATGGCCCACCATATCCCAGAATTCATAGCGCAGCCCAGTCAATTCTAGTTTCCAACAATGGCGGCAGCTACTTAGTTTTAATATTGCTCTTTCTGGGTCACAAAATACACATATTTTCAGGCGAGAATGTAGCTGTGTAAACTTCAAACATCTGCTCGATTTATCAAGACATCACATATTTGCAAAAGTGCTCCGACGTTTTTGGAGACGTCTGTTACCCACCAGCTCGATAGGTAGCCGGGAGGTCAAGGCTCACTAGAGCCGACGAGAACAGCGAACTCCCGGCACATCGTTTTCGAAACCTCCGAAAATGTCTTTAGTAGTCTTTAGCTACTCAGGTTAAACATGATATATAAGTCACTTAGATCAGCGGTCCCCAACCTTTTTTGCGCCACCGACCGGTTTAATGTCAGACAATATATTTTCACGGACCGACCTTTAACATGTCACGGATAAATACAACAACAAAAAAAATGATACGACCAAGACAAAAACTGTGGTATTTTGTAAATATAATAATAAACGCAAATTCACTGTGTAATTGTTTAACTTTATTAGCAGCGTCCTCCTGAAATGCGCCAACAACATTGAGAGTACCATCCTCCTCTCTGCCCCTTAATGGTCTCTGGTCGCTATGGTAATGTGTAAATATGTCTTTCAAAATAAGATACACAACTACAACACGGGAAAAGACCCAGGGAAACAGAGTTAACGATAAAAACCCTGAATACCGTAAATTTCACACCCGAGCCTCAACTCTCGCGGCCCGGTACCAAACGACTCGGGGGTTGGGGACCGCTGACTTAGGTAAGTTAAATATGTTTTCTCAATGACATTATACAGCCCAAGAATAGAACAAAAACTGTCAAACCAAGTGTTTAGAACAGTTTGAAGTTTCTGTCTCGCAGGAATTACTTCTAAATATTTTAAACTTGTTTAATTTTGGCATCAAATATTTGTAACAAGATGCAAAACTTTAATATTATTTTCATAGCTGTGTCCATGTAAAAAAAAAAAAAAGTTTAGTTTCCAACTAAACTTTTTCAATACTGTAAATGTTAACAGTATTCCCTTACTGAAAGAAACTGGTCTCAATACTGGTCACAAATCTACTAATCCAATCCCTAAAAGGTATTTGGAAATGTAAGCCACACTTTAAAAGTTATTATAGTAAAAGCAAATTTAGTGAGCGTACCTTATATTTGGCTCTGTTTGGAGAGCTTTCAGTGTTGGCAAAGCTGTATGTTTAAAGCTGGATGTCTGGAGAGCAGTTATTGTTATTGACTAGGTCAGACAGAGCACCAAAAGGAGGAGCAGAGGTGGAGGCAGGTTGTAGTGTGGCTTGCAGAAGCCCTCTACTTCCTGTCAGCTCTTCCTTTAAAAAACATTTTAATGCTAGCTATGTGGTATAAAAATATTGATATGTAGCACTGTTATATGAAAATGTAAGCTCTAGATTTGTTTGTTCTACAAAGAGATCTACTTTTATCTTACTTTAAGGCTTATTTCTTTCAGCAGCAGCTCTCTTTTTCTGTGTGTGTGTTATTTATTTCATGACTCATGCACAGCTACTCTAATAGAGTCCAAAAAATATAAAAATATGTGTCTGGAAATGAGCATAATAAGTATTTTTCCATGTATCACATGGATTTAATAATTTCATTAAATTAATAATTTGAAGCACTCTTGTTCTTGTTACATTAAACGAGGCTGCAAGAGAAGACTTTATGCATTAAAACAAGACCACTGCTGGGTATATCGTTGTAATTACATGGATTCATTAGAATCACTACTGATTAGTGTGTCAGTATAAGTAATGGGTGTAGTTTTGTGGTAGTCAGCAGACTTCCCACTTAAATCTATAGCCCAGTTTGACCCCTCGTGAAGTCCAGATAGTGTAGGTGGAATTTGAGGACTGTTAATGTGAAGCCTGAGGAAACAGTGTAGTCTGAGCAGATGTAAAGTTCAAAATGGTTTGTTCGAGTTACACTTCTAAAATCCATGTGTGTGGGTGTCAGACAGTAAGTGTGCTTGGTGAAAAGATGTTCGAATCATGAAAAAAAAAAAAATACTGCAGAAGGACAGACAAAGATCAGCTTTCTCTCGTCTTATTTTCTAGAAGTGTGAATAGAATGAGAAGAAGAAAAGCACTCTGAACTGGAGCTGACTGTCCTCTATTTTCACAGTAAAGTAAAGCAATATTTAAATAAGCAATAAAGTTGTTCTCATATTTTTTTGGCATCTTTTAACTTTTCCATATTCCATATATCCGATCTCAGCTATCAACATTTTGGCCAGTACCAAACCTCACAGAGATTTTCCCACATTACAAATGCTCATTTTTAGCTGCCCTGAAGGCTGTTTTGCTCATTAAATGAAAAAGACTAAAAATAACATTTCAGTTCAAATTCGTGTCAGCGGCTTTGCAGTGAACCAGTAAACAGCGCTCTTAACTCTACTGTGGGTGTTTTTGTGTGTATTTTAAACGATCTGCATCACTGTGTTTCTGCTTTCAGTAGGTTTGGCTGTCTGTAGATCAGAGGTCACAGAGCTGAAACCAGCAGAGTTGGTTTTATTTTTATTCACTCTTTAGTTCATTGTGTTTACCTCTGCTCGTTCCAGCTCTCTGTTAGCATCTGTTAACGCCTTTTTTTCACATCCTGCTGCCTTCAGGTGCTCTTCCATTTTTCTGGTTCAGAAGTCACATTCACTGAGGTATTCAGCCTGCATCTCCAGCTCCACTACTGACTTTTCTTATCTTTAGATTTACAAGTTACTTAAAGAGTATCTGTTCAGGGAGAGTGTAAATGTCCTCCAAACACCTCAGATGTAAGAAATTTGTTGTTGTGAAGCGGACACACACATAATGTTACAGTTTCCTAAACTAAGAGGATACAGTCAATGAAAATGTGGATGTACTTCACTGAGTGTACCCTCAGTGAAGTACATCCACATGTATTTTGTATACTGGTACAGTATACAAGTGTCATGACCCTGGGGAACACAGCTAACTGATGGAAATGCTAAAAATAATCCAATTGAAATGTAATTTTGTGGTAGTCCATTGCTTTGAAACACCAGGAACTGAGTAGCATATTGTGAGAAGTGTTCTTGTAGGTTTACTTGTGGTGAATGATGCCATGACTAGAATTCACCAGAGTTCGCCTAAACATATCACAAGTAGGTAGCTGGAAGTGTTATTGAATGGGTTTTTTTACCAATTACATTAAAACCACTGATCAATATGTCTTCAAATTCAACATTGTATTTAACTGGGTTCCTACCATATTTGATGTACACAGGATTGTTGTTTGTATGGATAGGCAAAGGACAAACACACACACAAACGATTCCTTGATCTTGGAGAGATTCCCAGTAATTCAATGACAAATAAGTGATTCACAAAATGGAGAAATTTGGGCAAAATCCGGTACATTTTTTAAACACAGTGTGTTTAATTTATGTTCCTGAAACATTTCTTAAAGCATCTGAAGGTAGCGCAAGCTCTCTGATTTGCTGGAACCACAGATCCACATAAATGAGTTTATATTTGTTTAAATATGCAGAAAGCTCAGGATGGCTGGATTTCATTCACACAGGTACTTTTTTATAAGGCCTGTTTTTTCTCAGTTTCTTCAATAAAAAATAAAAAAAATTGTGTCACTGGCCATTGGTTCTGTCCATTATAGTAACAGTGCTCACCAAAATGGGTTTGGGCCTGTAAGCCCCACCCCTTGGTGGGTCTGTGGATCCACTTGCTGTTTAGAATGATGTCTTTAATCTCTCTTTGTCTTCTTAATCTTTGTCTTTTTTCTCTCCTTTTCTCCTCTTTTTCACTTCCTCATCCACCACTCTTCCTTTTCCTCTCAAACGAACATGGCTGCCTGCTGCATGTCACTTCCAAACTTGCATGTCATCTTATCTATCTATTATTTATGTATTTATATATTTGTCTTCAATATGTTTCCATATATAAACGTCATTATTGCACTTCCATTGCTTTGTATGATTTCATTAAATGTTCCCAAACACCTTGGTTACCGCTAACCCCCCCAAAGACCCCATTGACCCATCTGAGGATGACCTTTTCCACCTCTTTGATAAATACCCCACTCCCATGCCAGACACCAGCACTCCCATGATCCCCCCAGTGGGGGTCCAAGCTGTGGCTCTGTCCTCGGATTCAGTCCGTGTCTCCTGGGCCGACAACTCTATGACCAAGAACCAGAAGTCATCGGAAGTTCGTTACTACTCCGTCAAATGGAAGACAAGCTACTCCACCAGTGGAAAGTACAAGGTAAATCACAGACTCTCATGTTCATGTATGCTCTGGGTGTTCATTTTCATACAGATATCTTTAGTATCACATAGTAATTTTGAATCAACAGTAGGACCAAGAAAATAACTTGTTTTGGATTTGTGTATATCTCAATTCAGAGTGATTATTATCTTGTCTCTGTGAAGTGCAGATAAGTAGTGGCTTCCACTACAAAAGAAAATTAGCTTTTAGCAAGACATGTATTTTAAACTAATCCTGCAAAATTAACAAAAGAGATTACATGAATTTTTTTAAAGCTTGGATTTAACTTAGGACTTAAAAAATTGTATCTTACTTGGCTCTTATGGTGAGGCTCAAAGCTGTTAGTATGGGGCATACTTAGCTGACTTCAGTATTTCCTTGGGGGATTGACTTGGGGCTTTAGTACCTGACTTAGGAGACAATGGTCATCAGAGATCATTTTGAGGCTTTGACAGAAAACTTTGTGACTTCGTGAAATTTTGTCATGAGACTTGATTGCATGGATCTGACTTTTGTATTCTTCACTTGGAACCTGTCGGTCCTTATAGTTCAACTTGGACAAGACTTACTTGTCTTGGGTTAGGGTTATTTCAACAATCTTAACATTGTGCTTAACTTGCCATCTACTGGTCTAGATTTACTAGATTTACTTTACCTCTTAAATAATGCCTTCTTAATTATTCAAAATTCCTGGACTTCTCTTTACTCATGATTTGACTTATAACTTAATTTGTTGGTCCAAACTTGGAATTTGACATGAGGTTTAACATGGAGTTCACAGTATCTTGACATTTTGCTTCCATTAGCATCCACTCATTATGTAAAGCCTTACCTGACAAATGATGCTATGTTAGATATTTGAAATGCAAAGATTTAAGTTAATAATAAGACCTTTCTTAACTTGGGCTTGACTTTGGATTTGTTTGTCCCACCTTAGGACTTGACTCGGGAGTTCATACAATTCAAGTCTTGCATGTAACTTACAAAAACAATGAAACAACTACATCTTTAGCCACATTTGCTCTTTTAGCTGTAGTCACAAATTCAAATGATGCATACACATTTATTATTTACCCTAATTTCGAATATACCTTATCAGTATTTCTCCAGAATGAGCAGTCTCACAACTCCATCTCCACCCCCTGCTGCTGTTCATTTATCAGCTTTCAGGAATTTAAGTTCATACCTTTCATCTCCATCTCCATTCATTCACTAACATTTTTACAAGTGCCCCATCTGTTGCTGCTGCTCAATACCGGCAAGAATAATCATGCACACCCCTCTTGGAGAATGGAGTAGTCTTACAAACCAAAGTTTATTAATAATTTTTTACACTTTTGAAGCTTCTATTGATATAAAAAAAATCTCTCAGCTGGCAGAAAGAACTTAAAATTTTAGACAGTACTGTTGCAGTGAAGTAGTAAAAACACGAGGCTTGTATCATTAATGGCGGTCTGAAAGCCAGATAAAAAAAAAAAAAAAAATCCTTGTTCAATTTTGGGTTACTGAGTTTCCCTGGAAAACCAAACTCTTGAGAACTTGTAAGGGGGAAAAAGACCTTAGAAAAAATAATCTGATACATGCTCCAAAACACTGTAAAAAGGAAATCTATACAAGAGGAGACTCGATTGTTCTTAATAAAGAGTAGACAAAGAGAAAGTGAGCAACATCTTTGCTTCTACTTCCCTCTCATCAGACATCAAAGTTTGGGGAATAGACACTATCAAAGTTTAATAAAACTCTAAAGTTGTTAATAACTGTGTTTCCAAATTGATGTGTATGTTTAAACCTTTGAGCTCCTCAATAATAATGATAAGTAACCCTGACCTCAGGGCTGGACTGGGACAAAAAATCGACCCTGGCATTTTTGATCCAGGCAGCCCACTATGATCACTCCCACAGCATAGGGTTTAGGGTTAGGCATGTGATTTTTAAAATTTTTTTTTTAAATTTTATCCCTTGATTGTATTTGCCGTATTTTTTCTTATAATAGCAGCTTTATTCTTGTATCGTTTAGTTTAGCATAAAGCCATCTAAGCTTCCAAATAATGTCATGTGTCCAGTCTGCAGACACCACGGCCCTCAGCCACACCGTCACTGGCCTCAAACCAAACACCATGTACGAGTTTGCTGTTATGGTCACCAAAGGCCGCAAGTCCAGCACCTGGAGTATGACGGCACATGCTACGACATATGAAGCAGGTAAGTCTCACAGCCTCTGCCCTTTGTGAGGATCTCATAAACATAACACTGATAGTAGCTCTGACTCTAACTTTAAGCTGAACCTATTTCTGACCCAAACGCAAGACCTCTCAAACAGGGCTTTAACCACATAGTACTCAGGGAAGCGCTAAGGATTCTCATCACAGACAACCAACAGGTGCTCACGTTCAACTGCAAGTGCACAAACTGTAGCTGTGCCAGATAGAGACAGAGCACAGTTTGGCCAAAGTTTTACCACACCAGGAAATCTGCATTGTGTGAAGATGCTTTCTCACTTTCTGAAAGCTGCTTATTGGTGGGATGAAGGGATAAAGTTGGTAGAGCTCACTTTTTTTAAGCTGGTAAAATGAAAAAACTGAACCTTACTGGAGATTGAAGAAAGGCAATAAGTTTATACAGCAAATATTTTGTCATGCATGAGTCAAATATACAAATATTTTTAGCTTCCTGTATTTCTATGAAAACATTAGCTTTCTACTACCTATGTAAACTTGAGAATTTATTTTAAAGGCATTTTATTAGTCTTTCAGCCCTTATTTGCACAACTTGTTTCAAGCCAGTGTAGAAGATTTATTTACATGGTGCTTTTCACATACATGGGGCACAAAACGCTTTAAAAAACAAGAAGCAGGGTGCAGAACTAGATTTAAAGCAAAAATAATTTTGAAAATAATTTTCTGACACTTTAAATTAGTTCAAAGTTTTTCGAGAACTTTGTTTCTCTGAGTACTGTTGGATGTCCTTGATTTGAATCAACTTCATGCAAATGAAAAGCAGCCAACTGTACATCTTATTGCTTTAAATGAATAGCTATGATGCCAGATTGCACTGCTGATTACATAAACAGTGAATGAGAACTGTGAAAATCCTGGTTTGAGGTTGATCATTTGTTTGTTTTTTTCTTGAATGTATTGTGAATCTTTGACTGACATTTAATCATTCATTGTGCAGAAACTTTAGTTTCTATTAAAAGTAATATTTAGGAAAACAGGGCAGCTTCAGGAAACATGGGTGCACCAAACAATGAGATGCATTACTCTATTTTCTTCCCCTCCCTGAACAGCAATTACTTTTAATAAGAAGTTTAACTATGGATAGAAATGATGTTTTGGTTCAGTGAACAGCCATCTAGAAACTCCACTCTCCCCCACAACAACACAACAACTCGTCTGCAGCAATGAAACCCAACCGCAGACTGAAATCAAAATGTCAAGGTATCCCTTTCAGGATGTTTACAATCATGTTTGCCGGATTTGTCACCCAATTAAGCGTGAACGGCATTATGGCCCAGGTTCCCTGGGGCCTGTTGGAATACATTGACATTCAGAGTGAGCAGACGGACTGAGCCCACTCAGTCCCTGCAGTGATCCACTGGCTCTGGAGGCACACACTGACCATATTTTCACAACAATACACATACTGACCACTTTTTCAAAAGCAAAACAAAGTAAATACTGCATTTACTGCAGCTCATACCATCTCTGTCTTACTATGAAAAATAGGAAAGCAGATATGAGAAATATTTCTGTATATTAGAGTGTATCACATAATGGTATTGGTGTATTTAAAAACTATAGACACTTGGACACCAGAGGATAAACCCTAATGACCCTGAAGATCTTGCTCCTTGTGTCATAATTGCATTACTGTTATTAGCAACATCTCGTGTATGTGGTCCTCACTTGGAGTTGCCTGAAATAAATGATATAAATAGCATTGAGCCATAAGCATAGTTTCATATTTTTATATTTTACCTCTGAAATTATGTCTCTTACATGCATTTCGGTATGCCAAACTGGTAAAAGCTCAATATAATGGATGGATGTGAACATAACCAAAACCAGAAACTTGGCAGTTTGAGGCTTCTGCACAGTTATCTTGTTCCTAGGATTGAACTTTTCTGGACAGTGATCTCTGATGTTGTTGGATTTTATTTTATTGGATTTTATTATTGGATCTTCCTGATGTTGCTGTCTGCTGGGATCGCCACATCTGTCACAACTGCGGCCTTGTCAGCCTCTCAACCACCTTTGATGTTTTCACCCATCAGGACTTTGGGACTTGTAGTCCATATGCAGCAAATGTTGCTGTACACTATCCCAGCCACTAGTTGTGCCTCTCAGTGTGTACGACCCTAGCTTGCATCGTGCTACTGGATTATCTCCAGAGCACTTCTGCACAGTCTGCAACCTGTGTTCATAAAGAAATGACCATCTTTTTCTAAGCATTTATTCAGTGAATTAAACCCAGTTACCTTTCACATTTCAGTTAAATCTGAGACGTCTGGCAAAGTTGTCTTTTCAGTGTGTTTTGTTTTAATTTTCAAAATGAACTTGATATTTGTCGATCAAAAATGCATAATTACAACTCCTGTGGGTGATCGATTGCTTGGTGGAGCAATGAATAGGTGATTAAGCTTTCATATGGTGTATGCTACTTAGACTGCATTTATTGCTCTGGACAATTTTGCCTTAGAACAACAATAATCCTCTTTTTTTCTCTCTCTCTCTAATGAGCTATTATTTTTAGGAATCTGAAGCTTGTTTTTGATTAGTTGTGATGGAGGTCTCTGCAGAGTCGAAATGGCTTTGAGCTAATACTCCAGCAAGGGTTTATAATGTTTCTCAGCTCGCTGGGTTGCTGTACTACACAAGAATTTAGCCTTTTGACAAATGTTGATGTGTTGCAGTGCTTTCAGTGCTGCAGCCTCCCCTGGGAGCTGATAATCTAAAATACCATCCAAATCCTTCAAAATAAAAAAAAACAACCAAAACAAAACACAAAATATGTCTGCCCACAAGAATTACTCATAGTTTTGAACAAATAAATAAATAACCTCACTACCTAAAGCAATGCTATGGTTAAGATTTGAAAAGGTTTCAAGGAAAAAATAATGGCGTGGAATAAAATAGGTGCTAAATCTGCTGTTTTTTCCTTTAACATTTTAGTGTCGTTCTTCAGCATTTTTGAACAAATTAATCATGATGATTATTTTATTTTATAATAAAAGAGACTCTACATTCATGTTAAAAAGAAAATTCAATAAAGTGCGTTGGCCCTCCATAAGAATTAAGAGGTTAAGGAGCAGTCAGGTTCTGGTAGTCAAAATGTTCTGGCAGTTGATGGGATGGAGCATTTTCCCAGGTGTGGATGTCCCTAAAAACTCAAGGTCACACCATGATCTCCTCAGAGAAGTTTCAAAAAATCTAAGAACTACATATCAGACTTTAAAGGACAGTACAATTTAAAAAGTCTTTATTTATGTTCAATCATCCATGTAAGGAAATTCCAGAAAGTTGATTCTGTTCACCTGGACGCAGTGTTTTCAGTGGCAGAAACGTTTTGTCACTCTCATCCAAGAGACTTCCTCAGTCTGGACTGAAGACTGACATAGTCACTTGGATTGGAAGAGTGAAAAATGAAACTTTTGAAAACTTTCTGGAATACAATAACCCCAATAACCAACTGCATGCCATTTGGGAACAGCTGGCTTTATTTCTGGCCTACTTTAAAGTATATTCATAGCTGATTTGAAATCCAAAATGATGGTCTCTCTATTTGCAATCAGAAAGCCATGTTGCAAAATTCTGTAGCTCCTGGCACAACATATTTTCTAAATCAGTTTTAGCTTTAACAATTTTAGTTAATATGTTTGTAACCTAAAGAAAGCTTCATGAGAATACTGATTTTAAATCCTTAATATGCAATATAAAGAATAGCCACACATGAAGGCTGTATCTGTTACCTGCAAAGGCCTGTGAAGTATCCTCTTACTATCCACCATTTTTATGCTAGATGGTTTAATTTGTTTAAAAAAAAAAAAAGCATCATTCACCTCCAACTCGACAGCGCTCAAATCAAATCAATGACAACACTTGAGCAACCTGTGTAGCTGCTCAAGACCTTCAGGTCCCACTGACAGTAATTCTCTGAGAGTAACTCTGTCATTTGGAAGTCTTTAGTGTCACATTTAAATCCTGTTGTGTTTCTAAGTTAAAATTTTCATTTTGGTGATATTTATTATGGTGATCATCTTCAATAGTCAACAATTCAGTAGCATTGACTACAAACTGAAAATAGTTTTAATTATATCTGCTTTGAGTGCTGGAACCACTACTTTTACCAGCAGGTGTGTGCACAATGTATTTTCTCAAGGTCTTCCTCTATATTTATGATAAGTATAGGTTGTCACCATCACTAACAGGCTCAGCAGGAACTTGTAATTTCCTCCAGCTCGTCGTGTCAGATTTAACAAGCAGTTTCATTAGCCAGCTCTGGGGTGCAAGCTTTGAGTCCTGTCCTGGTGTGAAACTTAAAAACTCGTCTTTAATCACATCTGTAACTCAGGAAGCACCCGCAGCCATCACACACTACAGCTCTGATAGGCTGCCACTTAGTTTCCATGGTGATGGTTGGAGGAGGACAACAAGCCGGAGTCTTTCTCGTGAGGCCGAGCGCTTGACATTTTCACAACAGAAGCAACACAAAAGGGCAGTTCAGGAAAGTGTTGAAAATTACCTTCTGTACAATTTCTGCAAGTTCAAACACAGAAGAAAGTCACAACAAAGCCAAAGAGCAGCTGAACTGAGCTCATTATAGATTATTTGTCCACTCTGGAACTTCCCACACAGACAGAAGTTCTGCAAATGTTGAGACTAAACAGAGAAAGGGAAAAGCCGCCTTTGTACGTCATTGCGCGACTGTCTGATCCAACCATCCATTTAACAACCAAGTATACAAATAGATAAAGTGTCAATCAAATGTCCAAAGTAACAAGCGTTTACATTATTAAACAACAGCTAGGAGGGGGCTTTGTAGAACTCCAGCAATTGATTCTCCCAACAGAAATTCACTTCTATTTTTTGATAGGCTTTTGGACTAATGGACAAAATAAGTCTCAAAGGAAATAAAATGTTTTAATAGTTACCCATTTATTAAGCAAGATAATGAATTCAGTTCAGTTCAATTTATATAGCATTACTTCACAACAACAGTCACCTCTGGGGACTTGAGATTGTAAGGTACAGACCCTACAATAACAGAGAGAAAACTCCACCAGTTACAGGGCCTCTTTTAAGCAAGTACTTGGTGACAGTGAGAAGGAAAAACTCCCTTTGAACAGAAAGAAACCTCCAGCAGAACCAGACTCAGGGAGGGGGAGCCATCTGCCGTGACAGGTTGGGGTGAAAATTGTCATGAATTTACTGTATTTTTATTACATTCAAAGAATAAATTCACCTCATGTTACACTATGAACCAACTAAACTACATAAAGGACTTTAATATAATCACCATTAAACTCCTGTGTTTAGCATGTTACAGACAATTAGCCACTTGTTAGCAAATACCTTCTGTAGCCAAAAAGCTCTTCATGAGAGCCGGTGACCTCAACACAAGGGAACTAAAAGATCAACATGTAAAGGTTTTACGAGTCTTTCCTGTGACACTCCACGAAGTGTGGAGTGTGCAACAAATGGAAAGAAGTCATGGAGTGATATCTCTTCCATTAAAAACTGCCTGTTTCCCAGGTTGTCTATGCCCAGTTTCTTTTGTATTGCAGCACTTCCAAACACTGTAATCTCTCAAACTGCTTCTGTTTTGTTGACAGCTCCTAGCTCTGCCCCCAAAGATTTAACCGTGATAAGCCGTGAAGGACGACCCCGTGCCATTTTGATCAGCTGGCAACCACCTATGGAGGCCAACGGGCGAATCACAGGTGAGTCTTTGCACATATACACACAGGTGTACCGCTGTAGTTTTCTGTAATAACACATACTGTTGATTAGAGTTGCAGAGAGAGTTAAGTTTCTGATTATTTTTTTCAGCTTAAGGTTTATCATTTAGTCTGAAAGTAGAAAACATCAACACACTGTTCAGGACTACATGAATCCATCTGCTTTGTGTATCCAAACGCACACACCTAACACAATATCTTCCATTGTTCCATCTCTCTTCCTCTGGGCGATCAGCTCGGCTGTAAACCCGTCTGTTTTAACGAGCTCCGCTGTTCCTGCAGCGTCCCCGAGGACGAATCAAACGCTCCCTGCAGGCATAACAGCACAACACAGCCTTACACTCAGACACACAGATCGCATATTTTTAAACCTTCTACTTGTTTCTGTTTTACATCCTAAATGTTTTGTTTTTTCCTACATTTTTTTTAGCATTTGCTTCTAAATGGCATGTACCCAAACATTTTGGGTATCAGATCGTAGTTCTCAGATTTTTCACTATAATTATTCATATTTTGCATCACCTTTCTGTGACGCACTTGTAAAACAAAATCACTAGTGCCGTTGACCTGTTAGAATTATGGGTCCAGTTACAGTTCAGATCATATCCACCTGTTATAACAGAAGAACTGTTATGTATGCACAAGGCTTGATTTTATATAACACCTTTCTATCTTCTGAAACTATGTTTTTTAGCATCTGACTAAAATGTAACCTAACTCTACCCCCAAGTGGTTCACCAGTAGATGTTAATAGGTTAAAAAGATAACTATTTTTTAAAATATGTAATATTACTCATATAATTACAACTCGTTTGACAGGTTACATTCTGTATTACACACTGGATAAGAACATGCCGATAGACGACTGGGTGATGGAGGCAATTAGTGGCGACCGGCTAACCCACCAGGTTGTGGATCTAAACCTCGACACTGTTTACTACTTCAGGATTCAAGCCAAAAATGCCAAAGGAGTCGGCCCTCTATCTGAGCCCATCCACTTCAGGACAGCCAAAGGTGCATCCGAGTGTGTGTGACTGAACATCCGTTCCTGCTTTACCTGTAAATGTATTCCTTTGTTTCATATTTTATAAATTTGCTCACACTCTCTGTTGCTTTTTCAGTGGAGCATCCAGACAAGATGGCCAACGATCAAGGTAGGCTTTTTTCATCTTCAAAGTGGTTTCTCATCAGACTGTCTGACTTCAAGGCAAATCATGTCTGAAGGTCTGAATCATCCTCAATCTCCAGTAAACAGTCATTTTAACTTTCATCTGAGCAGTCATTTTTCATTTTCAGTTCAATCTCAAAATTATACTTGTGTTATTTGATCTTCAAATCATGTTTTGATTACGATAAATCTTCATCTCTCACAAGTTTATTTAAATTTTATTTGTCTGTCTTTGCAACAAGTGGTAAAATATTACATACTTCTGAAATTGTGTCATGACATTCAGTTGAACTGAAAACCCGATTCACAGACTTCAAAGATATAGAGCTGAACACACAAATTCTACACTGACGGAGACTTTATAAGCTTTTCAGGATGAGGCTCAGACTGTAGATGCATGTAGCCATTGTGACATCACTCACTGGTTTCCAGACTTTGGACTTTTAAGGATCAATGTTAGCATTTTCCTGGCTTTGTGTTAACATGTGAGCGTGTATTTATACAGTGAAACTAGCAAAGAATAATAAGTAATAAACGTATTTATATAACACCTTTCAAAACAAAGTAATAAGGTGCTTCACAAGACAAGATAGAAAAAACCCCCCAATCATAATACGTTTAAAAATATAAAGGTGAAACAACATTAGGTAGGGAGGTAATAGCAGCGCTAGGAGATTAAAAGTGAGGAATGAAGATGATTAAAAATGGAAAACAGGTAAATTAAAACTAAATATGAAATAATTAAAATGATTACTTGGAAAAGATGATGATAAAGAACAGAACAAAAATCAAAGTGGAGGCACGGAAAAGGTCAGCTTATAGAAATCTGTCTTTAAGAGGGATTTAAAAGACGAGAAGGAGCCAATCTGACCTGCTCAGGGAGGAAAGTCCAAAAAACGGACGCCCCAACTGAAAAAGTATGCAGAAAGTAGTTATAGACCGTAGATATTTGAACAAGACGGTAGACTGTTAATAATGCAAACAAGCTTGGTTAGAAAGCTATATTCCTAAACTGTACTGGTGCAAGGCACACAAAAAGAAAGATAAGAGTTAATGAGGAACAGGCCAATAAAATCCTAGAAATATACTCACCAAAACTAAAGCACAGATTTGTCGGAAAGTCTATTAGTGTAATAAACTGCACAGCAAACCTTATTATTTGTCAAATGATTCAACTAAAGAGGCTCCAAAAGGGCACAAACAGCACAAACACGGCTGAGAAGTCCAGTTCAGTGAACTGAAAAGTGACTGAAAAATCAGTTCAGTAAAAAAAAATCACTTGCAGTTGTTATGAAGGAGTAAGATATTTATAGAGTTCAAAGAAAACTGCTGTAAACATGTTTATTTCTCTTGTTGGACATTTTAACATGGGAGTCTATGTAGACTGACTTAGTTTTAGAGTCAGCATCAAGTGGTCATTAGTGGAACTGCTGTTTTTGGCACTTCTTCTCAAAGCACTGCTTCCCATTCTGTTTCTGGAAACTGTAAGAACGTCAAGCCAGCATGCAGTCTGAGTGCAAAATGCTAATGTGGCACTATGAGGTCGTTAAAATATGATAGGATTTGATCATTGAGTGTTTTGTATGTGCGAAGGACTTTAAGTTCTGCATTTAACACTAAATTAAGGACTGTTAATGTTTTTGGGTTTGCTCATGGAAGAGCTCATCAGCATCACTCAGAAATAGGATTTTTCTAATTCTGAGAAGACTTCACGCATCACAGAATCGGGGCTAGAGATTTTTTTATGCATGAGATATTATCACACAATTTAAGTATGCGTATCATGTCTTTGCATTCAAATGAATGAGGTCTATCTCTGCCAAGTGCCAATCTTATGTGAATTGCAGTAATCAGGCACTTAGGAGTTAAAAGTTGTCTCTGAGCAGTATTGCTTCAGCTCCTGTTTGTGTTGATGGCAACCAAACACCAAAAAACAAAACTTTATTTTCCAACTGCAAGCAACTCTTCCATTCAACTGAGGCAGTGTCTCTGCCTCCCGTTCTCCTTGAAGGGAGATCCCAGCATCCTAAAACTCTTGTGGACCCCTGACAAATCACTTAACAAAAGACAGACAGACTGAGAAGACAAATGTAAAAAGAGAAATTTACCCAATTTTCTTCATGTCTGAATTAATTTTTCACTGGAATCAAACAACCCCATCTCATTGAGCTGAAGGAAAGTGTTTACTAATTGTATTGCGAAAATAATTTTTCTTCTGAGAGCAAAATAAAAGCAGAAGAGAGGGGAGCTTTTATAATTATTAATCCAGACATATGAGAGGTGATGGGAAAGATGAGTTTACTACATTTAAGTTCATCAAATTAACTTAGGCATAATTAATGCGCTGTTCACAGGTTTCTATTCATCACCAGCAGCAAACAGTAAGCAGAAGAGCACACAGTGTTAATGAATGTGCAAAACTTTTTATTTCCAACACTAAACTTTGTTATCTCACTGCAGCCTGGAGAGCATTCCTTTATGTTGGATTTTATTTGTAATGAATGTTGATATCAGTCCAAAACAGATACTCAGAAACGAAGATAGCCACTGTGACCCGCTAGTCAGTCACGTCCCATTCTCAAAGTTCAGACTCAGTGCTTTTTGCCTTTGTCATTATTAATTTAAAACCAGACATGATGAGCGAGGGGAGGATCTGACTAAAAAAGCTTACATCACATTGTTTATGGTGTACATGATAAAGTTTCCTCTGCTTTATTTTTCTTTTTTAACATTATAGAGTTATATGGATGCTGAGGAACGAGTAAATGGCGTGTACTGAGTGGGTAGCCAGAGAGATCGAGCTGGAAAGCATGCTTCAGGTTAGGTGGGGTCAAGGATAGAGATGGAAATATACTGATGAGTGAAGAAAGTGTGCTGGGATGGAAGGAGTACTTTGAGGAGCTGATGGATGAAGAAAATGAAAAAGAGAGGACAGATGAAGGACAGTTATTGAATCAAGAATTGTAGGGTATTAGTAAGGAGGAACTGTGGGCAGCTATGAAGAGGATGAAGAGTGGAAAATCGTGGTTGGTCCAGATACCTGTGCAGTTATGGAGACGTCTAGGAGAGAGGGCAGTGGATTTTTTAATCAGATTCTTTAACACAGTCCTGGAGACTGACAGGATGTCTGAGGAATGGAGGAAAAGGTGTACTGGTACTGATTATGAGGAACATGGGTGGTGTTTAGAGCTGTAGTAACTACAGAGGGATAAATTTGATGACTTATAACTTGAAGCTAAGAGAAAGAACTGTTGAAGCTAGATTAAGTAGTGAGGTGATGGAGCCATACGACTTCATGCTGATAAAGAACTCTACAGATGTGAGAAATGTAGAGAAGGTCTGAAGAAGTTGCACTGTGTCTTTTTGGGATTTGGAGAACGCAGATGATTGGGTGCCAAGAGAGGAACTGCACGAGGAAGTCAGGAGAGGCAGAGAAGTAAGTGAGGTGATACAGGACATGTACAAGGACATTGACACAGTGATGAGGTCTGCTGTAGTGACAGGTGGGTTCAAGGTGAGGGTGGGATTATATTAAGGATCTTCTCTGAGCCCTTTCTTGTTTGTTATGGTGATAGACAGGCTGACAGATAAACCTCTGTGAACTATGATGTTTGCAGATGACATTGTTATTTGTAGTGAGAGTAGGGAGTGGGTTGAAGAGAGCCTGGAGAGGTGGAGGTACACTCTGGAGAAAAGAGGGATGAAAGTCAGTAGACGTAAGACAGAATACATGTAGGGGAATTTGAGGGAGACAGGTGCAATAATGTTAACTGCAAGAAGCAGTGGTAGTGAAGGTGGAGGAGTTTTAATACCTGGTTTTAAACATCCAAAGTAATGGACATTGCACAAAAGAGGTGAAGAAGAGAGTGCAGACGGGGTGGTGTGGATAGAAATGAGTGTCAGGGTCAGGTTTTCAAGATGATACTGATATCTGATATGATGTAGCAGGTGTCATCTTGGCCTCCTAACAGGAGGAGGAGGCTGAACTGAAGGTGTCAGAGTTGAAGATGCTAAGACTTTAACTGCAAGTGACCAGAATAGACAGGAGAGGAAATGAGACCATCAGAGAGGCAGCTCAGGTTGAGCATTTTGGAGACAAAGTTAGAGAGACAAGGCTGAGATGGTCTGGACATGTGCAGAGGAGAAACACTGGATATAGTGCACAAAGGACAAAAAAGAGAGGAAGAAAAAAGGCACACAGAAAACACCAAAACACCAACTTCCTCCATGAGGACACGGAGACTGGAAAAAGTCATCTGTTAAAGTAAAATGCAAATATTCTTTCAGAAGTGGTTAATGTTGTACTAAAGTATTTAAAATTTTTGGACATTTCTCACAACGAGACTGACTTCAGCCTTTGTCACAGTAACAATCAGTTAAAAATAATAATTAACTACAAAAGTAGGCACACTCGTATTTGATTGGTCAGTTCAGTGCTTTGCAGAAAGATGTGGCATCATGTAGGCATCCACTTTGCCCCACTGGAACACCAACTATGTCCACTGAGTCACATCATTCAAATGACTGGATTGAAGGAAGGCTGAGGTCTCCTGTTGGGCATTCTTGAGTTAGTCTTTAAATGAAGGGGCAATTCACCATTTTCAAGGACTGGGCTCCCATGGTGTGTTGTTATAGATAAATAGAACTGCATCACTTTCACGCTTGCTGCTTTGAGACTAGATATGTAATAATCTGTGTTCATTGTTCATATTCATTAAAAAGTTTGTTTAATTTGATTTTGATTGATTTCACAGCTCATGTAAAAATACTTGATTCAGTCAAAAAGAGGTTATATGCAAAGAGCCAACCCACTGTTAGATGACTGAGAGCATTATTTTAGTTGGTTAACATCATGTTTGCTAGATTATCCAGGTTCATGTTTAATGTCTTAACATCCATATGGTTTGAGGTTTGGTCAACATTCACCCCTTTTTATAGAACTGTCCCCAGTTCTTCTTAAACCTTCTTTCGGCTCCTCCTGTTAGGGGTGGCCCCTGCCTCCACCTCACCCACTCATGGTATTCTCTTCTGTCACATCAACCATCTACATATCCTCATTCACTATATCCATGAACCTTCTGTGTATCCCTGTATCTTTTCTACAGAATTTTTCTCCAGCTAGGACTAGAAAAGATTTTAACAAAATGCCAAATTGTGTGAGCTATTATTTAAAAGGTAAAATCTTCTAGTTTATGAATATTTGCCTGTTTAGTATGTGGTTAAACACAAAACCCTAACCCTAGATGGGTTGCCAATAAACTGATGTAGGTTAATGAGATGGGCTGTCCTCCAGTCTGACTTTCACTAGATTTCCAGTACTTAGTTTAGTGTAACAGAAACAGAATGGACCTCAGACCCTCTTTGTCCTGGGAATTTTTAGTGCATCTGGACTTAAGTGCAGCGAAGCGCTTTAGGCGTTGGGACTTAGCTCATGTGTCAGGGTGTTAAATGGTGCTGTTTGTCACTGACAGTTGTGTGTATGTGGTATGTGCACATGTACACTCTGTGGTCCCTCTCCGGTCCCTCTCCATATAAATCAGAGGTGTTGTCAGGGGAGGAGGGAAGATTGATGCCTGGCCCTGTTTCTGTGGACCTTATGCTCTGTAAACACATTTACACGCTTTCACTCACACATAGCCATAAATGCACTTGCACTGGCAGACTGAAGAAAAAGAATTGATTAAAGATTTTAAAATCCTACTTTAATGAAAACTGGGTTGTGTAGATTTAAAAACACAAACAATTCCAACATTTTTTTATATTTCAGCAAACTAAAAGTGAGCCGGCTGCTGCTGCCCGATGGTAGAAGAGGAAGAAATCAGCTTTTAAAATGTGACTTTAAGTGAATTTGAGATATGGGGGTCTGTAGCTTCAGTTTCCTGATGGGAGCTACAGTGCTGAGGTTTTGAAAATCTCTTTCATCAGTTTCCAGTCTGTCTTCTCTGGCAGCCCGCGTGATGATCTACTTCCTCTTTAAAGTTCTTCCTTCAGTGCTCCGCATTCACATATTGGCCTCGCCTGCTGCTGCTTTGTAAACTAGGGAAAAAACACAGAAATGACTATTTAGAAACATTTTTCACCAATATAGTGGTCATGCAAATGAGGCAGACTATAGAGCGACCCATATAAATGTACTGTTAAGTCAACGTCTTCCATCCACATCCGTTTTGGAGCAACACCTGAAATTATATACCCAAAAGAAACCACACTGAGAAACACATACTTTATGAATAAAAAATATCTTACCTCAGCAAAAATATCCTAAATTTCCTCACTCAAGTGTCGGCAACACAGATAGAACAGCAGGTTTTTTCATTTTAAATAATTGTCTGTGGCCTTGTCTATACATACCAACTAGTCTGTGGAACAGTACACAAAATGCCAGCACTGACTTCTCATTACATTACTAATAAGGGTGTAACTGGAGATTTTAAAACTGCTGCAGCTCAGAATGCCATTTGTATTGCCCAGTGCATCATGCTAATCAACCATCCTGTGCTGTGGTGGTTAATGTTTAAGTTTTAGTAAACTAAGATAAAAATAAAAACTAGACTTCGTAAAAAATAAAGTAATCGAAACTATTTAGTGAACTTGGAAAACAGACACAATAAAACTAAAATACAGAGGAAATATCTGTATTTTAATTTTAATTTTATTCATTTTGTAAAGAAAAAACTAAAACCAACAGTGAAACATTTTCAAACAATAAAACTAATCTGAAATGAGTAAAATTCACTGTGGACACTAACTCAAACTAAACTGAATTAAAAACAAAAAGTCAACATAAAAATTAAATCTAATTAGAAAATAAAAATGATTAATGTCTGCTTATACAATGCTTGCAAGGTAAAGACTGAACTAAATACTAAAATGTCTGTTTTTCATTATCTGTGGTCAATGTTTTCAAGGGCTTGTGAGCACAGTAGGTTAGCGCCAAGGTTTAATAGTGCTAGGGTTGAGCCCCACTCTGACTGCCAGGAAATAGCCATGTAACTATAGAAAATTAAAGGTCATGAAATGCCTGCCAGTATATCAATATCAGTATTGGCATCAGCTCTAAAAAGTTCCTGTTGGCTTAGCCTTTACTAGATAGTCAAACAACAGTTGATTATTTGACAAATTAGTCTTTTAAATATTTTTTCCAAACAATGTAATATAATAATATGAACAACACAAAAATAAGACAAAGAATTGGACGATATAAGCACATTTTACTTAAGCTGTGCGCCTGCATTGCTCTGCCATCATGAGTGAAACTTAGATGACTGCATTGGTTTTGTAGCTAATAAACACAGGAACTGACTGTGTCCATACACAAACTTTCAGAGCTATGAAAATTACAAAAACAACATATAATATGTCAATAATAGAAAAATGCTGTTAGATTATCCTTGTATAGTTATCTTTATATAATTAAAGTCTTGATTCTATCTGAGGAGTTCAGAATGTGAATACTATTGCATATAGAAGACTGGGTTCAGGATTACCATCTACATTTATTTAACTTTGAGGCAGAAACTAAGTCAATGAACTGGCTTTAGCTGGCTGTTTGTGATGTTTTTAGTGCATCAGCCAGTGAAGGGTACATTCTCTCATTTTTGTGGGTTTGTGTGGTGGATTTGATAGGTTGTTTTGCATTCGTGACACTGATTAGGCTTTAGGCACTGGAAATGACAATGTGGCAGAACATTTTGTTTTAAGTTGTTAACTTCAATCAAAAAACATAATGAGAGTCACACTAAGTGTAGAAGTTCAAATTTTGAACTTTAAGTTGTCCATTGAGAGATCAATCACAGAGAACTTTTTGGTTTTCTTGAGCAGTGAGATTTTGAGGCCCTTTACCTAATCTGCTCAATAGTTACATCACTGTTTAGTAAGATGCAGTTATTTGAGATACATGAGTCTCTGAATTCAGAAGGATCCCAGATTGCGAGAACTTGGTGACACTCGCTATGACAGTGTCTCCCAGTTTATCGTTTTTTAATTCCCTGCATATTTGTAAAGACAACTATTGTCTTTCCAATTTTGTTCTATATTGAAGTGGTAAATAATCATTCCAAAAATTCCTCGATCCAGATTTGGAATGACTCCAAAAGTCAGGTCTTATTCACACAGGTCTCGAGACCAGATGGTGTTGTGTTCAAATTTTTCAGAAGGAATTTCAGGAGAAATATCTGTCATTTTTTAACAATGGCAACCCCTTGGCAACATCCGAACCTCCCTGCGATTGCTTTGGTCACTTGCAGATTGCCTTGGTTACGTTTAGTTTCCATGAAAGATGCCAAATTGTCTGCAGACACTTGCTAACTAATCACTGAGCGGAAGTGCAACTTTAAAAAAAATAGTGACACAAAGCAGAATTGAAGAACTTGAAGGTCAACATTTTACATTTCCGGTTTGCGTCACACTCTTCACAGGTTCACTGTTGCTTTGCGAGTACTTGGTAAATGATTGCAGAGAAGTCTGGATAGCAACCAAAGCAATCACAAGGAGCTTTTCAAGCTGTATATACCTCTTTGTGACCAAGACATATACAAGGACAGCAAGCAAACACTCACCAGCTGGTCGAAAAATACATATTTACACATCCCTAGTGAAGGGGGGTTACCACTGACGAGTCAACTGGCCTGTGCACCTGGGGCCTTAACCACTTCTAAGCTGGACCAAGCCCCACGTTCGTTAAAATTTTATTCATATCTTTCCATAACTTTTGCCGCCGTCTTAATGAATGTCTGCAGGTAATAAACAATCCAGCAGAACAGCTCTCTAGCCACTCCTTCATAACACCAACTGCATTGGGCATAAATCCAGGTTTTAGAGTTTAAACTGGCAAGCATAGATAGCAGCATCATTATTTACCCAGAAAGCAAAAAGTTTATAATACAAAATGGCTTCAGGTATAAATCTACTTTGTGTTAGTTAATTAAACTGCATTTTAGAATATCTATCATGTTAGCACAAAAGTAATAAGAACACGTACACATGGACCTTATGAAAGACAAAAAGACAAAACAAAAACAAAAATCTAAGCCTCTTCAAATCAAGTTCAAGTGGGTGATTTAAAGCTGCTGGCTTTGCCATTTTGATGATCCAGCCTTGAACCACTTCAATAACCATCTCCAATTTGTCTGTATGTTGTTACTATGGAAACCATTCTAAACATACAATCCAGTCAGGATCCAGGTGGGTGGATAAAACCTCAGGATTTGGTCTAAATGCACTCTTAGGAGAAACTGCACACACACATACACAGAGAGCGCATGTACAACATGACATGTGCCTTAAGATGGCAATTTATTTCCTAAGAAGGGAGAAATCTCTCTGTCAGATTCAGGTGTTCCATCCACAAAATTACTCTGAGCCCATTTTCTCTTCATTTATCCCTTTTCCTTAGTGAGACTCCTTCTTCTTTCTTGCCTTTCAGGTCGAGGAGGAGAACACGCCTACTGGCCATCTGACACCAACCCGATTGACAGGAGCAGCATCAACGGTAACAGAAACTCATCTTCTGCATCTTCTGCTGAGTCTGTCAGAAAGCAGAATTACTTTTAGGTTCATTATTTTGCTCGATACAACAATGAGACTGAATCTCCTGAGAGCTGAGCTGGCTGTGTATGCGTGTCTGTTGTGATACTCTTGCAGCATCATCAGCTCATCACAGCCGCTCAACTGATTCCTCTAATCACTCGACTCAGTCATGTCTAAACTTACTTTAATAAGTCGCTCTGTCCTGACGAGGAGCTCCAGCTTGCTGATTTACAGTCGGTGAGCTTCGCTTCCTGTTCGCCGTCGCATCGCCCGTGGCAGGAAATTTTAATTAGATTCACTATCTCGCCATCAATCAGTGTTTCTATAAAGTGGAGGAAAATAATCATCTTTATGGACAAACAGGATTAAAAGAGTGGGGTGGCATATAAATCTTCAGCTTGTAGTTTTTAATATAATGACAACAACAGCAGCGTTATTGGACTGATTTGACATAGAGAAGAAAAGGATAGTTGCCTTTCATTTCTAATTAAAAACAGTACAACTAACAATATTAAACATATGAATTATTTATATTCCGTGACTCTAACACTAATATGGAATAGAGCGGTTTGTCTGTACTTCTAATAATAATGAAATATTTTCATCCTGCCGTGGTTTTTTGTTTCTAAGGAAAGTTAGCGTGATGAAAGCGAGACAGCATTCATTGTGTACGTAACTGGCATCGTTCACTAAAGAGCTGTCAACTGTGAAGCATCAGTGTAGCCGATAACAGGACCTTGTAGCCACAAGTACTTTAAAACTTTCTCCATGATAGTTCATTTTAGGTCCCAGTCAAAGCGGCCTTGATAGCCTGGCAAGCGCTTGTTGACCAAGTGGTGGGTGGCTGCAGGAAACTGAGAGTTGCTAGATGAAAAAGGTTGCAAAGAAGTATACTGTGCTGCACCAGCAACTTCTTCAGATTGCTTTGGTCACAAATAGACTGCCTCAGTCGACTGTAGTTTGCATGGAAGATGCTGTCCGCAAACGCTGGCCCATTACTCACCTAGCAGAACTGTGAAAAGTCCGAACAGAAAACATAGAACATTCGTCTTTGAAACTTTGAAATTAGGTCTTCTGAACATTGTCTTGGTTGCAGTGGTATGGCACAGCTTTTACTTTGTCCAGCTTGATTTGCACTTTTAACAGTTTGACTAATTTTCAGCAAGTAGTTAGTGTGTTCGAGAACATGTTGACATCTTCCATCTTAGCATTCTGCTAATGACCAAAGCAAACATAAAGAATTCTCTGGTGCAGCACCTTCTTTGAGACTGATTTCACTTAGCCGCAGGCAACAAACTTCAGCAACAGCTCGCCAACCAATCAAAGAACATACATTTGTCCATAGCGACTGGAGGTTGCCAAGGAGTTGAAAGATGGTCTGTTAATAACTGAGGCCTTCATGTAGCCAAAATAATGCAATAGCAAAGACAAAACACTGATTATGTCAGACAGCTATGTTGTTACAAAATTAGGACTTCAGCAGTGAAAACAAGCATGTTGATAGAAAAGCTTTATTTCAAAATCAGCTGTATTAAAATATCAGTGCTAATGCTGAAAATGTAGGGATTTCCATGTTGTTGTGAGGACGCTGCTTTTAAAAGCAAAAGTAATCCATCCGTTCCACACATACCAGGAAAGCTCAATATGCAGAGCTGGTTACGGAATCTGGAGCTTGATGTTGAGTGCAAAAGTGCACTTCACACACCAGACGTGTTAGTTTTGGCAACCTTACAAATACACTACTGTTAAAACCAGCGGGACAGTCTGGTTCAGCCCAGCTCGCCATGTTTAAACCACTTTAAATACCACTTTTAAAACCCCTGGGAGAGTCTGGACTCCACCGGAGAGCATTTAGACCCGGCTAATCCAGCACCTGTGTAGTAGCAGCTGTGCATGACAGGAGAGCTGACTGCTGGAAGTCAAAATCATCATTTTAGGGTTTTGTGCTGCTTGGTCAACTATTGTTTGATATTAAACACATAGAGAGATTGGTTTTTTTTTCCCCCACTGCACACAATAGCTATGTTTAATACAAGGTGACTCTAATAATATACCAAGAACAACAGTAATGTCTATAAAGCAAATTTACTCATGTAATCTGCAGTATTAATGCCACTTCTACTAATGCTACTAATATAAAAATACTATATATGCGGTAAACTACACTACTACTGTGACTAACCACTATAAAAGCTAAAGGTGTGGCTGATGATATGAAACCATGGTCATAATCATAACTGTCCTCTCACGTTTCTGCTGGAGAAAGACTGTTACTCCTCCTCCACTGGTAGGTCAGAGGTCAGGGTCTATATCTGGTCTCATTGGAGGACTGTTGGGCAGCATGTGTGTGCTTGTGTGTATCTGAAGATGGACTCTGACATTTTGTCAGTGCAGTTGCTGCTGCTGCTGCTGCCAGAGGAGATCATAAATCCGTCCTCTTTGACCTCCGTCCCCCTCCGGCTTTATTGCGGGTCGGGCAGGTCGCAGCCTCGTTCATCAGCTCAACGGTATTTCATCTTTAACGCGGTGTCGTCGTTTATGTCGCAGAGCTTCCTCTCACTTGAAAAATGAGCTTGAGGAGAAGATTCACCTCGGATTCTTTTCATTGGGCCACAGCTCTGTAGGTCTGACAGCTTCTGTGCAGAGGTGAACCGATCCCGTCTAATGTTCTGATCCGCTGACATTGCCTCAACCGAGCGAAGACCTTCAGCACCGCCACTCATTCACTAAAGTTCCTCAGTTTTCTCTTCGTATCTCTTGGGAAGTAGATGCTGGCAGTTGTCGGGAATGAGAGGCCCATACCTCTCCACTCACAGCGCCAAGCTATTAAAGTTAAAAATATCTTAGTTTTAAGTGAAGGGAAACAGCATCTCAAGAGTTTTAATCAAAAACATTAACTTCTTCATCTTTTATAGCCCCCTGTAGCTTCACTTAAGTAGCTCGGAAATTTTCACAGACATTTTCTCTCTGCTCCTCAGAAAAATGGCTTTCATGTTTGTACATTAATGGAAAGCATTGCATATTAATTTTACTAGTTTATATTCCTAAACTGAGAGATTAACATATTTGCTCATATGCTATTATGATGACAATACTGAAAACCTAAACACATCAAATTGCTGGGAAAAGTGTTGGATTTGTAGGTGTATAAACCAAAGTATTGGATAAAAAGATTTGTAATGTGGACTGTGCCATACGCAAAGTTATTTCTGTCCATGTCTGTGTGTAAGGTCAATCCATTAGCTACTGAGATGTTCCAGTTTATTTACAGCATGTGGTTTCCATAGGATTCAGTTAAGGATCCTGCAAAGAACCGTCCACGTGATACAGGTTTTACATTAACATCAACCCTTAATTAAATACTGAGGAGGCTTCAGTAATAATGTTGTGCATATAATTGGAATCTATGATAGGATTGAGTTTGTCTCTCTGCTGGTACTAAGGAAAGCGCTGCTTTGTTTCTCTGAAGTTTTTTAATACTCATTTACTGGATTTTAAAACTTAACAAATGAAAAAAAAAAAACTGCTTGTTCATGAACAGTGGCAGGAACATAGCAAAAGTAGGACAAAATGTTATCCAGTATGATGTTATTGTGACTGACAGTGATGTTCAGATTAAAGCCTCATTGATGTGTATTATCTGGTTTCTCTACAGAGATTTTTTTTTTTTTTTTTCCCAGGGGTGGACCTTGTCTTTGATTTGTCCCTTCAG
>VUQG01002572.1:1542-15064 GCA_015106755.1 Etia nguti
AAACAGCTACCGAGTCCACAACTTGATGCATTCTCAATCATCCAGGTAAGTAAATCTCCAAAAGTTGATTCTGTTCATCTGGACGTAGCGTTTTCCGACGCTACGTCCACATGAACAGAATCAACTTTTGGAGTACCGAGTACACAGTTCTTAAGGAGTTCGACAACCTAGGGGCCACAGTGGCAAAAGCTCGATCACCCTTAGTTCTCATCTTAGTCCGTTTTATAGCAAGTAACTTACATGGCACAATTCTGGATTTAACAGCGAGCAAATGCAGGAGAAAGATGCTCTCTCTGTCAGTACTCTTTTTCAGGGAGTACTTAGGAATTACAGTAGTCCAGCCTAGAAGTAATAAAAGTATGAACTAGTTTTTCAGCATCACTCTGAGACAGGATATTTCTAATTTTAGAGATGTTGCACAAATGGAAGAAAGCAGTCTTACATGTGTGTTTAATATGTGCATTGAAGGACATGTCTTGGTCAAAAATGATTCCCCACAGTGTAACTGGAGGCCGAGGTAATGCCATTCAGAGCGAGAATCTGGTTTTCAGGGCCGAGTACAATAACCTCAGTTTGATCTGAATTCAGAAGCAGAAAACTAGAGGCCATCCAGGTCTTTATGTCAGTCTATAAATTAAAAAAAAACACTTCAGTGTCCATTTAGAAACTTGTGGTACACCTGGATGTTTATGTGCACTTTTTTGGGTGGTGGGTCCAGTTTCTATGACCCCACCAAACCTCTAATCAGAACTCTCAGGAAGCCTCCAGAACTGATCTGATGTGGACTTTGATGGCACAAGTGTTAAACCAGTGACCTACAGGAATAACTGTAATCTGCCAATTAGTTGTGAGTCAAGGATTTCAACCCAGCTACAGTGGAGGGCAGATATTTGCTCTACCAAGGAACTTTCAGTCCTTTACCAACACTGCAGCTGGCAGGAGAGGGAACCTTGGACTGCAAACAGCACTAACAACATTGTCCTGCAGAGATTCAAGAAGCCATTACATACCAACAGGTCAGTGGTAATAAGGACTCGACTGGAGCCCGAGCGGAACTCCCTCATGATCAGGTCTCTCTCTTTCTGGTCCATGTCACCGTGCTGAAAAGACGGAATGAAATCTTACAACGTGTACTTAAAATTAAAGTTTTTCTGCACTTTTCTCACACACACACACAAAGAAAAGACAACAAGGTTTGTACCAGAGCAGAAACTGTGAAGTCTCTGGCATGCATCTTCTCAGTAAGCCAGTCCACTTTTCTCCTTGTGTTGATGAAGATCACAGCTTGTGTGATGGTCAAGGTTTCATACAAGTCACACAGGGTATCCAGCTTCCATTCCTGAGGACCACCAGGTCAGACAGTTAGCGCAAGCAAGCTCAGTTTCTCACGAGTTTCAGCAAAAACAACAGAAACACCCTGATTGAATGGTGAACTTATTAATCCACTGAACGTTAGCAACAAGTCTCTGGGAAGTTGTTTTTCACCTCTTTTTCCACATTGATGTAAAACTGGCGGATGCCCTCAAGTGTCAGCTCCTCCTTCTTTACGAGGATTCTGATAGGCTCACGCATAAACTTCTTTGTGACCTCCAAAACATCCGCTGGCATAGTGGCAGACAGTAGGACAACCTTTAAAAAGATTTACAGATTTGTCAGCTACACGCAAACTTCTGTCCATATTTCAAGACAGAATCTTTGACACGGCCATTATACCGCTGACATGAATGTTCTCCAACCTGGATGTTGCTCGACAGCTTCTGGAAGATCTCGTAGATCTGATCCTTGAATCCTCGACTAAGCATCTCATCAGCCTCGTCCAACACAAACATTTTGATGTATTTAGAAGCTGCAAAAAAATGAATAACCATGTTACACATCATATGTGCTCATTCAACCAGAAAACAGATTGTGTACATAACACATTCAGTTAAATCCATATGTTTGGAAATGGATACAATAGATTCATGTTCAAGATGGAAGGTTTCAGTAATGAAGTCTGTTCAGGTGTAAAAGGTGCCGTATTCAGAATTAATGAACATATGATCATGCTTCTGGGCCCCCGATATCCTGAAAGCTCAAGCCAGCAGAACGCCAACCAAAGCACCACCACACCAGGGGCTTACAGTGTCAGCTGACACGCATGGGTTTCATCATTATACAGCACTTATTATATGTAAGCAGGAATAGACACAGGAGGACTACAATGAAAAGTTAAAGGGGATAACTGACCTCTGAGGTGATCACCAAAGAGACTGACCAAATCTTTCTTTGGAGTCACAGCTTACAAACTGTTCAATAAAATGTCAAAAGTATGGCGACTTAGAATTTAACTACTTCTCATGAGGACTTACAAAGGTTTTTGCGAGTTAGCATGTCAAAGACACGGCCGGGAGTTCCCACCACAATGTGTGGGGCTTCAGCCTGCAATTTCTGGACCTCACTGCGGATGTTGGTCCCTCCAATGCAGGCATAGCAGCTGGCTCCCATGTAGTCACCCAGGGCGAGGACCACTTTCTGAATCTGGAGATGAAAAAGTCAAAGACCAGACATTCAGTCATGCAAAAGGCTACATGAGAGATTCAGGGTGGGATGGGATTTTCTGTGGAAGCCTACCTGCTGAGCCAGCTCCCTAGTGGGAGCCAAGACCAGAGCCTGAGTGCCTTTCAGCTCCACATCAATCTGCTGAAGGATGGAAATGGCAAAGGTGGCAGTCTTCCCAGTGCCAGATTGGGCCTGAGCAATCACATCGTAACCTAAAATTATGCACAAAGTATGTGCAATTTAATCTCAGTATCCAGGGATTAAAAGCACCAACGTTTTCTTGGAATTGTGGAATTAGAAACAGACACAGTATTACATATTGAAAGCACTCTTACCCTTGATACAAGGCATAATGGCCCTTTGCTGGATAGCTGAAGGTTTCTCAAAACCATAGGCATAAATTCCCCTGAGCAGGGTCTCACGTAGGTTCATCTCATCAAAACTATCCACAATCTGGTTCCAATTGCTCTGGAAAGGTTAAAAAGCCCACACAGGGTTAGATTCAATTCAGCGACTGCACATAATAACTGATGGGTTATATTCGGTGCCTATAGCTTTGAAAAGAACGTATCTGTGTCGGTGGGAGTTTCATACGCGAGACTTACCTCAATGATCCCATCTGGCTCCATGCCTTCAGGGCCATTGTCTCTGTGAATGACAGAAAGTCATGGTTATCATTCCTTTCAAGCTACACTTACAAATGAACTAAATGAACCAAATTGCCTCTGCCCACGAATAATGATAATTTAAAAAAAAAAAAATCTTCTCTGTGCCACAAAAATATCCCCCGTTAAGTATACGTGCTTATATACTCATTACCAGGTTCCACGTTATATCATGCTTCCCAAACTTGGCAAGAAAAAAATAAGTCTTCGCCCCTTGTGCTGTGACGCGAGGCCTTGTGGAGAGGCCGCCATTTTTGCTACATACAATCAAGATGGTCGTTTCTCCATTCAGGGGTGGAAAAGACAGGGGCGGGTGGACGCTTAAAGAGGAAACAGAGCCGCAGCCACGTCGAATGTGGCCAACTAGTCGACAAACTCCGACGTCTTTGTGTTCAAAGCGAACAGATCGAAGAGTTAATTGCGATGCTAAGAGGAAAGAGGTAGAAGAAGCTTCGCGGCCTGCTCCGCATTAGCTACTAGCAACAGGGCCTGCTAGTCTGTAACAGACAAAGTCGGCGAAACCCATTGTTCATTTACCCACGTAAGGCACAGCGTTTTGTGAAGGCAGCATACAGGTCCACCACATGTAACGCGTGTAAGCGGAAAAACGACCATTTTGAGCTGCCTTAAAGCGGCCTTTGTTCAAAACGCCGACCAACTGTACCAAGACCATGTGACTCCATCGAACACCACGAAACAGCATTAATTTACCTTTACAGTTAAAATAAGGTTCTTCAGGTGTATTACACCCGAAGGTGTCGTAGTTCCAATCTGTTGGCTTTAATATCAAGTTACTACAAATGAAAAGAGGAGGAATTTTTAAAGGCCTACATCAGGCTTGTTCACGTGCTATCGCCGGATGCCGATAACCACCGCAGTCAGTATTCGCATCTGAAACATTAAGGCTAACGCAACTTCTGACTAGCCTGACTTTAACGATCTAAAATATTACATCTTATTTCACACTCGTTTCCTGAAACGCGAAGAGTCCTAATCTTCATCTAAGACAAAAAGTCCTCGAACGTTACTCGACTACAAAACTCCGTTAAAAATCTGCATTATTGAGAACATCGAGTAAAAATAAGACGGATTGAAAAAGAAAATAAGCCCTAGAGCTGACACTTTATACGACCAAAAGTAGCCTTCCTTACCTGTTATCATATTCAGCCGACATTATTTCAAAGAAAGAATCCGCAGCAGAAATCTCTTATATAGGTTATGCGCACAAAGAGGCTTTCTCATTGTAAAAGATCACCGTCACTTAGCTGTGGTCCCGCCCACAGACACTTGCGATTGGACGAGCTCTACGTCATGTAAAAGTAAGCAGACCCACGGGGCGGACCGTATCGTTTACAGTATGCTCGTAATTCACGCTCGTGCCCGAGTTCTTTAGCCAAAGAGGCGGGGTTTCAGTTTTTACGGAATCCGTTGGTGACGCAACCGTGTTTCTTCAGTCCGCCTGCCCAGGTGTGTTCCCGCTGCTTTGTTCAGCCATTTAAAAGTGCTGAATAAAAAATAAACGCAATTTTTAACCGTTTGGAAGTCGGGTCATGTATTGTCTTAATGTTCCAGCATTACGTTGAGTATTTACAGGCGATCAGAAATGAGTCTTATGTGTGGTTTGCATGGATCATACAATACACTGCTCCTGAAATCTATTCATACTCTATCACGGGAAAGGGTTGGGGTTAAAAATAACTATTTCTGTTGATTATCTCAATTTTTTGCTGAATCTGGATGATGGAACAAGCTGATGATAGTGCAGTAGGTTAGTTCCAAAAAATGTAAATAAATAAATAAAGCTTGGAAAACATATTTATATAATGGTACTTTTGAACGCTTAAAAAAACAAACATGTGAAACAAAGCATGGCCACAAACGGACACCATGAAATTAAATTGAACATTGTTCCAGTGACAATAATGTGGCATCTGTACCTGGTTTAGAGCGTCTTCTCACATATATGAAGAACTACCAGGACTGTGAAACTTAACCCATTGTGTCTTTCTAGTCTCTACAATGCGCTGAGAATCATTCAGATATTTGATCTGAAAGGAGGTTTTATTACTTTTATAGAATGTGTGGGGGTTTTTTTTCTGGATCTAATATTCTGTATCTCTCCATTAAAATTAAACTATCATAAAAAAAAACTAGCCTGCTCATTTCTTTGCGAGCAAACTTACAAATTCAACAGATCAAATAAAGATTTTACCCACTGCACTAATATTCACTTTCTACACAGATTTATGGTTTTTCTTTGTGGATTCCCTCATCAGATATGAATTGCTCTCCTGTATGGGGCCGGTTTTGACTTTACATCACGAGGGCTACAAAAAAAGGCACTTGGGTTTTGGTTTTGACTTGTTCTCTTATATCAGTGCTTGTGTATTGTCTGAGTGGCGGCACCTATCACTCAGGAAAATACTGCTGCGGCTTTCTTCACTTTAACAGCCGTTAGAAAGGGACTGTGAAAAGATGTTGTGGCAGTGATTGGAACGCCCATCACAGCAGGTATCAGTGTGAAAAGGTCTGCAAGAAATCCCAAACTAAAGGAGACCATCCCCTCTGCAAACAAAGACCTGGCTGAATGCCTGATACTGCAGGTTAATGAGGGACGCATTCAGACCCCTCACCAACCACATCCTGATAGTGGTCACTGTAAGGCTCCCTTTGTACTTTGTGGATGATGCAATCAATATGGGACTGCATTATATCCTATAATATCCAACTGTGCAAAGACTTATGCAGTTTGTAGAGTTTAGCGACATGTTCAAGTCCGTCAGCAGTGCATCCCCAGCTTCTCCAGAGAGAGGAAAAAGCAAGTAACAATGGGGAGAGTCTGGTTTGGTGCAGCCACAGAGCAACAAAGAAAGCTTAAAGCAGACTAAGAAACTTGTTCATAACTGGGATCACTATTAAGAGGAACAAACCATAATGTGACGCGCTGAAGAAATAACCTAAGACGACCTCTTAATAAAAACAAAACAGAGATCCTCTTTTTACTTGCTTTTTTTTATGAAACCCAGACATATTACCACAATTACTGACAGAGGTAAAGCACATGAAAAAATGAAATGCAATGTAAGTATGCTTCTTTAAGCCAACAGGTCATTTCAGTCCCATCTCCCACAAGCTGTTTATGACTTGAAAGTTTGACAAGGACTAAATTACATCTGCAGATCTTATGGGGTGTTCTTGTTTGTGGTGGTCTGTATCTGACAAAAGTGGCCTAAGGAAGAAACCGTGGGAAGAAAAGTTGATCCTGGTTCTGATATGGAACATACAGCGTTGAGATGGCATAGCTGTCTATACCTGTGTGGGTGTTAAACAAGCACACACTTTCAAGAAAGCCAATGTCCACATTTTGGACAAAGACGACAGGTTTGAAAGAGGAGTGAACGACCCCCTTTGAACAGAGGGGGTGTCTAACAACACCAACTGTCTGCCATCTATGATCCAGTTTTGAGATCCTTCCCAGACGCCTTGACGCCCACTAACATCCTGGGTCGTTTGTTCACAGTAAGTCACATAATAGGGGGGCGCAAGGTCTCACAATGGGTTCACCCGAAACTTTGGCTGAGTGTGACCCACACCTGTTTTCACACCTTGGCTCATGTGATTATGCAGAGAATCAATAGGGGGTCAACGGCCCTCTTAGGGACAATAGGGCTTAAAATCTGGGACGGATTCTCAGACGAAACGTCTTCAAGAAACTGAAAGAAGTCCAGACGCTTTTCTTTCCAAGCTCCTTCCATTACTATGACCTGGATGAGTGAGAACCTTCACAGACACAAACACACGTTTGCCACATATTTTTATTTTTAGCAGTCATAACGTATTGTAGAAGATGTATAAAACAGCTCTCTTGCATCAGCTCCTTCTTGGAAAAAAAAAAAAGCAAAGCCAAAAACAACTATTCACAATTTTTCTTTTGTTATAAAAAGAATAAGAGAGCACTGTATCTCCACTGTGGACATATTATGCCTGTTGTGTATTCGTGGTCCTCAACAAAATGGCTTTTTCAAAGAAATACTAACCAGAAGATCTCTTAACAAAAAAATAATAATAACAACAAAAAAAACAAATAGTCTTTTTACTTGATTTTTTTATGAAACCCAAAGATATTACCACAATTACTGACAGAGATAAAACACATTAAAAAATTAAATGCAATGTAAATATACTTCTTTGAGCCATTTCAGTTCAATCTCCCACAAGCTGTTGAAGGTTTATGACTTGAAAGCGACTGAGAGGGGGAAGTTTCTATTGTGTGGGCCAGTATGAGGTGGGATTCATGGATGCTGCAGAAATCCAACTTTCCCTGAGCAAAGATTCACCAGAAAAAAGTTTTACCTGCAAACATAACCATGCATTCCCACTTAACTCCAGCTGAGCTGACTGCAGGAAACTATTAAAAATATTGTACATGGGAAGTTTCACACTCTAATACACTGGCAAAGATTTTGTGCTGAACAGCTCATCCACATTGGTGGCCATAGCATAGGGTACGTTTCATTTCGCAAAGATGTCAAGTAACGACTGGCTGGATGGAAAAGTCACTGCAGCCCTCTAAACACAAACTCAACTGTGGCACATCCCTTCATACTTCCTGGACGCACGCTTTCCGTACCTCAGTGCTCCCTCTCCGACCAGAAAACTAGTGGACTATCTTTACACAGATAACTAGCACATCCCCAAAATAAGATAGCTAGTCTTGGCCTCTCACAACCACAAAGAACTATGACATGATATTTAAATCAGTGTTTTTCAAACGAACCGAGGGAAGCAAAACCAGAAAAAAGTCAAACAATGTTCGCATCTAGAAGAGAAGAATTTCTCTGCATGGTGGAAGAGAAAAAAATTAAGTTTGTAATGTTTATTTCTCCCCCAGTCACTTGCTCCCATTTTCCTCTTGTTTTAACACTGTCCCTCCATCCTGTCAGACTTCAGGGACGGAGCAGGTGTAGCTGGCCACAAGGGATGGAAATGAAGGGTCACACCATAAGCTTGCAGTGACACAGTTCTTTGTACATTTGTCTTCTGAGGCGGGGCATATCTTGCTGCCCAAAGTTGAACTGCTGCCCGAGTGCCAGGCACTTGCAGTACTGCAGGATAGCAGAGGGGAAATGAAGAAGGGTTAGGGTTAGATTCAGATACTCAAAAGCAGGAACAAGAAGCAGTTCACAGAAACACATTTAAAACAATGTCAATGATGTGTGCTAATTACCATCTATGTGGTAGGTACATGTGTTTCCCTCATAAATGCTATAAAGAAAGGCATTGTTGCTTCTGTAGGTGGGCAGTGGAACTGAGGTCACGTTTAGCCGTGGATAAGGAGTAATCCAAATTGTCCATGGCTAGCTCTCAACAACAAGTTCACGTTTATATTAGGGCTGCTGTTTGGATTTTACAAGGAGGATGTCAAACAAAATGCATTCATTTGCAAAACATGCTGTAAAAGGTAGCAGTACCACGAAATTATTCAGCCAGCTGAAAAGTCATCCACTGCAAAATGCAGACTGTTTTAAACTTGGCATGTGAACGTCTCCCCACACACCAAAGAAAACGTTAAATAAATCGGCTGTGATTTGAGCTACGATTGCTATTGGTGAGAGAAACAGAGTCCATGTTATTGTTTATCGTTCCTCAAGCATATTTGTGATCTTCTTTTGCTTCTGGTTCAGTTAATTTTGGTCGGAGAGTGACGAAATCTCTGCTTTTAGACGATGTGTTTGTTTGGTTACAAGAAGTCGAGTGAGTTTGCGGCATCGTTGTTTGTGTTTAGGCACATTTCGCGAAATGACGTAACTGTTTTTTAAAAAGTTTTATTGTTTTTTCGCTGTTTGGTGGTTGCAGAAATGGTTTCTATGTGCTTGTGGCTGAGATTTGAAAGTTTCATTGGATACCACACATGCTGATATTTACATAAAAAACTTGACCTCACTGAGGCTTAAACTGCAGCCCACCCCCCTTTGCTGCTCAAGACATATCGTGATATAGCCAAAAAAAATATGGTGATATTAGATTTTCCTCATATCACCCAGCCCTCTTATTTATATGCACAATGTAGAAAAACTCACCTGTAACACAAAAGCCCCACAGTCACTGTCATTGTTCTGGCGGCCCACATTCTGCAACATTACAAATACATTAGCAATTGTGTGGTACCATTTCAACTAAAAGTCTACTGTATCATTTTTACTAAAAGTTTTACCAGGGCTTTGTCATGTGGTATAAAAACAATCATTTTACCATTTTGAAAAAGCCTGTCCATCCTGTCAGAAAGTCTTGCTGGTCTTTTTTGATGGCTTCAGCTTGCAGATATTTGAAAATGTGCTGGAATCAAAATGAAAACATTCAAAGAGAGCAAAGAGCAATTTTGAAAAACAATGATTCTGACTTTGAGCAGTATATTCATGAATGAAAATGAATGGAGTTCTTGAATACATTATAGGTGTGACGGTGCTGGCCCGTCCTCTCCTATCAGTAACTGAAAGAGGAGAAGAGCAGGACAGAGAGAGGAGGAGCTTTTGGACTGGAACATTTGGGTTTAACACAACTGGCCCAAATGAAGAGGTTACAAGAACTTTGGTCTTTTACAACAATTTTGTAGTGTTATATAATAGTAAGACTTTTTAAAAGCAACAGTATTAGCTAACAGAAATAATCCTGCAACTGGAGGAAATGTTCCAAATGATTTCAAATCTGAACCTTATTTTAAGTAACTACTTGCTTACTGCACACAGCTTTTCATAGCTGCTCATTTGCTACTATTAATCATTTTGACAGAAACGTTACTTACTAAGCATCTATAACCAACTGACTTTTTTTTTTTTTTTTTAAACTGTTCAATCATCCATTCATTTTTTTCCCAAATGCTGTCTGATCCCTACCTTTGGGCAACGCCTGTTCAAAGTCCTCTGAGAGTCAAAGTAGGTGATGGCTCGACGAGGAATGTCAACGCTGACCAGTGACCAGTGGACCTCAAGATGGATGGGGATCAACAATAGATCTTTCTGAAAGATGTCGACCTGATAAATGAAAAATATGGTCAATAGAAATAAATGGATTACACAAGAGTTTGAGAGATGGAACAAAAATCTTTGTTAAGCTATCAGTTTTCAATCAATTGTACACTCTAAGTCAGCTGTGCTCCAAATGTGGTCTTAAGCAATGTAACTAACATGCAGATGTAAAAAAGCTTGTAACGTGGTGTATGTGGCCGCTAGCCAAGCGCAAATTCAATTATGAACAAAACAAAGCCAGACGCTAATAGTGTGAGAAGCTGTGGAGTAAAGATGGCTGTTACTCCTATTAAGACAAGCAGATGAGTAAGGCTGTCATAACATCATCGGTTTCAGTTCTATAAAAGCACGTCACAACATTTTTCCATGGGATTTTATAGGTACTGGAACCACATGTGGAAGTGTAGATGTAGCAAAAGATGTGCAGTGGGAGGAGAAAAACAACAACGACAACAAGCGTGCGCACAGCACATGTGTGCTTCATGTATGGACGTACACTGCTGTGAAAAAGCATTTCATTTCAAACAAATTTTACCCTCTCACATTTAACCAAAAAACCTTGATTATCCAGGAGGAGGCTCAGAGGGGGCGGGGCCTTTTCTATCGTTGCTCGTAAATTCTGGAATAACCCGCCCTTGCACGTTAGAGAGGCCCCTTCACTGTCCACTTTTAAAACACGTCTGAAACCCATTTTTATTCTTTGGCTTTTGACCTCTCTGAGACTTGGTTAATGACTAATTTAATTACAAGAGAAACTGACTAATTAACTATTTTACTTTTTTCTTTTATTTATATCTTATGTGATTTATTATTTAGTTCCAATGTACAGCACTTTGCATCAGCTGTGGTTGTTTTAAAGTCCTTTACAAATAAAGATGATGATGATCAAAGATACTTTTTGAGAATATTCTGTGTGAAACTAACAGCATTGAATATTATAATATATCATAACATATGATATATTATCCTATTAAACAATGATATAACAAGGCGGGGCTGGAGTAATGTCCATGGCTGCTCTGCTGCTTCAGGACCTGGTCTTTGTCTAATATTTAACTATGTTTGACGATCTTAAAACATGTGAACAAGACAAATGTGCAAGAAACTAAGAAATCATGTACTGACATAATGAAATACTCGAACAATGGGATTTCTTGGTTAACAGTTCATCTATGTATGTTCTTCTAAGCAGGTGAAACAAGTTTTCCACTCTTGTGCACCCTGTCATGACTTTTCAAATGTGCTACTGACGTTCAAAAAGTTCTTAGTTGCAACATTTTATAAGCTGTCTGAATTATTTTATCTTAAATACATCCAAACTTTATAACTAAAAACTTGGATAACCTCAGCAGAGAGAGAAAATCTCTTTTTTTTCCTTTGCAGTGGGTTTTGCTCTGATATTAGACCACCTCTACAAATTCACCTCTACATTGTAATTTTAAGACAAGACTGAATTTCTTTTATCATCCAGCTCTAACGACACTCATTGTTTTATTCCAATATAAAATGTTAAAATGCAAATTTTTTTCTCTTGGTTAAAAACTATTCAGAGAACAGTACGTTGGCAACATTCACTTACATTTTTTGTCCACCGTTTGACTCCTTCATAGCCTTTTGTCCTTAGCTTATCGTAAAAGAAGCTGTTGAAAAAGTGGACCTGAAAAAGAAAGAAAAGATTTTGATTGATGACAGAAAATCATACGTAGTAATGGGATTACACAGACCATTACCACGTGAGCAGCAAGGCTCCAGTCATTGCAGCCACAGACAGGATTCGGCACAGTCCAACGTTTTTTGTTTCCAACTTCAATTTACCATCATAGCATGGCAGCAAAAGAAAAAAAGCTCCTTAATTCATAACTGGCAGCTCGTTATACTTGTCTGCTGATGAGTCACACACCCTTCCAGGCGTGTTTCCACACTTTCTCAAAAAGAACATCAACCAGAATTAAGACAAACTCTGTGTAAGGCCCAGGTGGATGATAAATAACAACAAATAAAATTGGTTTTTGAGTTTTCCAGCTGGGGTGGACAAGGCTAAGCATCAGGCCTTCAAATTAATCAAAACTCTGTCTGGGTCTTTGGTTGATTAACAAGCTGAAGTGGAAGATTGCTGCCACACACACCTCTCGGCCTGTGCTTCGAGGTTTCTGATACTTAGAGTGACTCAGGGATGTTGATTCATTTAAACTAACATAATCATCCTGCTGTAACCAGGTAAATCGATTTGTTTATTAATTATTAATTCATGTACTAACAGGGACTTAGAAGAGAGAGACCTAATGTTTAATAATCCACATTTCACTGTTTGACTCTTTGGTGCCGTTGTCGACACTATATTGTTCTTTCTTGATTACTTGTATTTAAATCATTTGCTGATTTATGGTTTGTTTTTTGTCTGGCAGCAGACACAGTCTCTAAGGGGACGGGGTTTGGGGGGAATAATCTAGCTTCTCATGGCTCAAAACAGAATCACCAGTTATCAGATTGTGTTTCCCAGTGGGTGTGTCGCCGAGTGGGGAAAAACGATTAGACACAAGAAGGGGTTGGTAGTGTACCGGGGACTTCTGTTTAGAACTACGCTTCCTCCTCACTGTCACCCAGACATCCTTTTATTCCAGCTGCTCAGGAGACAGGTAATGGACCCTGCACTACCTTCGACTGCACTGGCTACAGGGGCTTGGCTAGCTACGGGTTTTTCCAGTCAGTGATCCTGGCCTCTGCAACTGCAAACGGGCTCCATTTATTACATTTATTTATTTATTATCCGTTATTACTAAAGTAGGTCCAAACATCTGACCCAATAAGCAGGAAAGTGCAGGAGGAACAGGTTAAGAGGCCATACTGCTAACAAGTTGGCTAGACGTTATCTATAAGTTTTTAATTAAATCGACTACACAGATAAGCTACACAAAAACAACACTATACGTTTTAACAGGAACAGAAAGTGATACTCTACTGTAGAGAGAGCAAACACCAAGTGATGAGGAATAATCAGGACTGAATAATCAGGCCCCATCTTATCTTAATGACCTTGTAGTACCATATCACCCTATTAGAGCACTTCGCTCTCACACTGCAGGCTTACTTGTTGTTCCTAGAGTATTTAAAAGTAGAATGGGAGGGAGAGCCTTCAGTTTTCAGGCCCCTCTTCTGTGGAACCAGCTTCCAGTTTGGATTCAGGAGACAGACACTATCTCTACTTTTAAGATTAGGCTTAAAACTTTCCTTTTTGGTAAAGCATATAGTTAGGGCTGGACCAGGTGACCCTGAATCCTCCCTTAGTTATGC
>VUQG01002574.1:5132-16005 GCA_015106755.1 Etia nguti
GCAGGGTTTGTCCTGCTCAAAATGGAGCAGAGTGTTAATGTGAGCTCAACACAGTGAGCAAAGAGTCTGCACTTCCTGTTTCTATGACCTTGCGAAAAAGAAAATGCCTGAGATGATTAAACCAAACTAATAAAAGTATGTTTATTAGAATCCTGGGAGTTTTTCTTCTTAGAAAGTTGAACAGCTCAATTCTTCGGTCATGTGGCTACCAGCAGTTTTCTGGATTGATGGGAATCCTTTGAACTGGTGTTGCCATGATTGCTCTGATACTTCAAATTGCAAAACAGTGAGCTGTAGCTCACGCAGGTCATATTGTTCCTGCCATTTCCTAAAACAGCTGCACAGATGCTGGAACCCCCGTGTATCCCGCAGACAGCTGATCAGAGATCAGTGTCACACTGGGTGTCTTTATACTCCTGAGCCGGTGCTGACTCTGCAAAAAGGGTCAAGTCTGAAGTCTTCTGCAGATCTTCACAGAGCTCAGGGAGTTAAAGTTCTCGAAGCCCTTCTCAGAGCCCAGTCACATAACCGGAACCGTGTCCTGGTTCCTTCTGGGAGGCGGGGTCACCTCCCAGCCCCCCACGGGCCTGCTCTCGCCCCCCACCGGGACTTTCTGGTTTGTTTTGACCTTGTTGGGGCTCCACTCTCAGCCTGCTCTCCTTCCCCTTAACCCTGCCTGGACCCGCCCACTACCTGCCTACCGCGCCTCCTGACTGGCTGCCTGTGAGAAATCCAGAGTTCTCTATTGGCCACCCGGACATTCGATCGCTTTGTCCTTTCACGAGTCATGAGTTCCCGAAAATGCCTGCGCGTGTTCCCCAAACATCGTAAAATATATGTTTTGAGTGCCTAATGGCTAAAACGCGCTGTATGTGAAGCCACACGGAGCGGCTCTCACTGCGCAAACTCGTTGCACGCTTAGCTTCAGCGCTAACGCGTCGCGTTATATAATTAGCTGATTAGCTTCACAAAACGCCCCTGCTTTAGATTAACAGCTATTAGCAGTTAACTTCTGAATAAGTTTCTGTGTTTGCATTCAGTGGAGGCGTTAGCTCCGCTTATGGAACCCTTTAACGGACGGCTTCGCTCCAAAGGTTACTTTAAACGGCCGTAGCAGCTAGCACACGGCTAGCAGGCTAACAACGCCGCTTCGCATTCGTCCAGACGGTTCTCATTTTCCCCGAATCAAAACCGGAACCCACCCCCGAGTGAGCCCGCAGGTCGGACCGTGTCCTCGCTCACGGCCAAGCGTCCCTCCTAAATGCCCGGTACTGACCTCCAAGCACAGTGCAGGGCTCCCTCTCGGCTGGTATCCCGGATGCCCTTCGCTTCTCCCGGTAAAATGATGACAGCTCGATGTGTTGAGAACAGGAGCGGAGCCCGCGCTGACGTCACCACGTACAGTGAAAGGGGCGTGGTCCCGCTGTAAAGTTGATCGTTTATGGAAAAACTACAAACGGAACTACACAAATACACTAACAAGGGATCTAATTTAGACTAATTTAAATATTTCTTGTTAAAAAGTCATTCAACAGTATTTTAAATTCCATTTAAAAATATTTCCACAGTTCAATAATAATAATAATAACCTAAGTCTAAACTAGTAGTTAAAAAAATTGAAAAAAAGTGGGGATTGATTTTATTGTAATGCCCTAATGCCCCAAACAACTTAAAAATACAGTTATTGTATCAGGACATAACAAAAAACCTTCTGGTCCTATATGAATTATATTTTAAAAACTATGTACAATTCTAAAACAATCTACTGAATGTGTTCAAATAAAAGTTTAATTTCAAAAAGATTTTTTAACATTGAAAGTGTGACAATGACTGCAGTGAGGCTGTGAGTGCTATTCTGTATATTAAATGGACGTCGCCACAAACGGGAACCTGAATGCTGACAAACCATTTTCTGTGCATCTTTATTAAGTCTGCAAGCCAACAAATCACAGTCTGTATGAACAGAGTTTATTAAATTATCATCTTCAGCTGAAGGACGTTTATTCTTCCAGGTTTGGTTTTCACAGCAAGCAGCACAAGTTTGAGCTCCGCTGGCTGTAACAACCTGAAACTGTCCAACAGGTCAGAGATCATTCATCGAATCATAAAAATCATCAGTCAGTCGGCGCGGAGGCTTCCACGCCACACAGCAACGTTAATAATGAAATAAAATTCAGGTGTTCAGAATTACCACAGATTACAGGTGAAAAGCAAAAAGAAATGCTATAAAATCATTGATAATAAGAGAAAATGAAATCCTTTACACAGGTTCAGCATGAATGTAACCCCACTGAGGACGTCTGCATGATCGGCTGATCGGCTTTAAAGGGGACCGCTTCACGTTGGCCTGTGCTGACCCAAAATAACACTTTAGAAAGCTTTTTTCACCCGGACCACCAACTGTGCTGAAGTACTTGTATTCACCCAATTTCATGAAATTAGAGTATTAAAGTCAGCGTAACTTGGAGAAATAAGAACTTAAAATGACCAAGATGGCTGCCGAGCACCAAGACTTATGATTTTACAATCTTGTAATGTTCATATGTAACGTGGCCAAACTTTCAAATAAACGTATATACACCACAAACATTTCCCATCGGCTAACTTTAAGCCAGCTAGCTAACAGGAGGAGGGATTTTGCTAAATTATGAGGGAAGTAATCCCACAAACTCCAAACTGACTCTCCACCCTGAAGCTAACTGGAGCCTGAACATACCTCTAAGCTAACTTTAAGCTTTGTGAGGTGAAGCTTTGATTGCATTAGAAAAATGTGGTTTACTTTAAGTTGTGAATCTAACAACGTGCAGAGGTGGAAATGATAAGAACAGGTCCCCTTTAAACGCTGCGGTCAGCAGCTGCCTGTAACCTGAAGCTTCAGCTGCTTTCAGCTCTTTAAATAACTCCGTCCGACCCTCTCAACACTCAGCACAGACTATGGTTTATTTTTTTGGCATGAACAGTCGAATGGCACTAAAATAGCCCTGTGAGCGACGCGTCAACATCCTCAGCGGAGTCCTCGGTTTCTGTGCAAAACCCTCAAAAGAGCAAAGGAAGTCAAAAAAGACAGTTAAAAATACCAACGTGGTGACACAGCACCGTGCATCCAGGCTCGTCAGCTGCAGAACAAGCATTTGGTTCAGTGGTGGTGTAAAAATCCCTGGTTTGAATCAGACGCCCTGAACGCGTGAAACGCTCAGCGCGATCGCCGCTCGCTCAGGACAGGAAGCGTGGACGCTCTCGGGACAGGAAGCGTGGACGCTCTCGGGACAGGAAGCGCGGGCGCGGGCGCGGGCGCTCGCGTGACAGGAAGCGTGGACGCTCTCGGGAGAGGAAGCGTGGGCTCTCTCGGGACATTATTGCCGAGAATTTAAAGGACCTTTACTTTAATCCACTTTGCTTGTACTAAATGTGACTACGTTTCCCAGAATGCTTTGGAAGCTCAGAATCATATTTCAACTGCTGGAAATATCTGGACAGTAGAGGCACACCGAGCAGCCTCGAGTGGTGAGTGTACGTGCCCTGCAGAGACGGCGCCATGCTGCATGAGGAACTACGCGCTCAGACGCCGTTTGCATATCGTAGATTTACAGTTCTGTAAAGAGCGAGGGAGCCGAACGCAGGGTGAGCCAGACGGTACCAAACCAAACGCACCGGCACACAACCACAAGAGGGCGTGTTACATTCCTAAAACAGTGCTGAGCAGAGGGGCGGTGCTATCAGTGCTTTCATTCAGAGACAGAAAAGAAACAAACCAGTGCTCAGGTGCATGCTCCACCCACCTGCAAAACAAACCAACCAATAAGAGAGAGGCCCACATGGCCTGGTATACTTGCTATACTTTGTTTGAAAGGTCACATGATTAAATCAGAAAATTGAAAAATACTTAAGCAGGCTTCCTAAAATCAACCAATCAGAAGAACGTGTGCTTTTAGGAGAATCTGATTAACTGGTTAGATTAGAGAGCTGCAGCGGCTCCAGTTTGGACCTGCTGGGTTCCTGTAGGTTCTGCAAAGTTCCCCGTCCGGTCCACCTGGATCCACTTTACTGCGATGGCGGTGTAGTCTGGCCGGCTGGCGGTCATCGTGGCTACAGAATTGTTTCTGGCTGTTGCTAAGGAACTAGCTCTGAGTTCACTGGGAAGGGTTTGAAGAGAAGCGGGGGGGGGGGGCGTCAGAAGACCCCTGATTGGTTAAACAGGAGGCGCGGGCGCAGGTCTTTGAGGTACCGGAGGTTGTGACGCAGCAGAAGGTTTCGGTTTTCTGTGCAGGAAAGAAGAAGAAGAAGAGTCTACATTGTGACTAGCCGCTAAAACCACAGCATGCACTTTCTGTTTGATATGACGTATCACTCCGCCACAGTTCAAACTGCTGGAGAGATAGAGCTACACCAGCAGTTAGCTTCTATGTTCACTTAGCATCTAGCCGCTCTTAAGACTAGCTTATAAATGTTATCTTAACATTAGCTGGCCATCTAGACTTGTCCTATTAGGAGTAAGCTGCTGTGTCCATTTAGCTTAACATTAGTTAGTTTCTTTCTTTATCAAGTTAAATTAATGCTAGTGTCTGTGTTTAGTTAGTTCTAAATTCACTCTTGAGTCCAGTTAACTTAATATATAAATCAAGTCAGTTTGGGGCTAGCTACTGGATAAACAAAATTTCTTCCACTAGCTTATTTTTAGGTAAAGGGTCCTCTTTGCTTTAATGTAGGTTTTAGGTTTATTAAATCTAGAAGAGTAGAAGACAATTGAGCTTAAAATTAAATTGCATTTTAGTGACCAGCAAGCTCATAGTTAGATTCAGTCCAGTTAGCTTAAAATTGTTTTTAAATACAGTCGATTTGGCATTAGTTACAGGTACAGTTAACTTTGAATTCAGCTAACTGTCCAGTCCAATTAGCTTCAAGTTAGCATCTAAGACTCAGTAGCTTAAATTTAGCTTCTAAAAATCATTAGCTTAAAGTTAGCTTCTATAACTAGTTAACTTAAAGTTAGATCAAATCATTTAGAAGCTAATGCAAAAAGTTTTATTTTTTTGAAACATATTGCTGTAGCATCAAATGTTTGAAAAGATACGACTTTTAGTTTGAAAGTGAAGTTTCCACATTTCAGGTTTGAGTGACACTTTTTTGAGTTACCGCGGCTAATGTGACATCATGTGAGAAACCTGTAGAGAAGTCTTCAGGAACACAGCTTTCTGATGTCTGAATTTGGGAGCTCAGTCGCTCACTTGGTGTCATGCTAATAACCCTGGTCTTTCCTCCATTGGCTAACGAGTTACCAATCACAAGTCATCAGCCAATGAGAAAGCGGTTACATAGTCGGACCCGGCCCTCACCACCACGTCTGTTTTTTTGCAACAAAGAGGGTGACAATAGAAACGTGAGAAACCAGCAGGTGATATCAAAGCAGCTACATGCATGTTTTGTACTCGTATTGGGTTTTTTTTGTTTTTGATGTGTTTCGGTGCATGTGGTGGTGCGCGAGGTCTTACAGAGGAGGCGGCGGCGGCCTCAGAGCATGGGAAGGAGCCGTCCGGCTGGTTTCCACCACCTGAACACACACAGAGGAAGTCCACCTGGGTAAATCTGCTGTGAGTCATTGTCCCGTTCAAACCCTCACACCCAGTTTACCTGCCCTGTTTTACCCTCCCGGTTTAACTGATGTCATCGGGTGAGTGAAAGGTGCCTTTCTAGTTTCATGCTGTGATGATTAATCTGCAGACGGCGCAGCACTAAGCTCTGCTAACAGTAGTACTACATCAGCAGCAGTAGTTAGAGTGGTAGTATGAGATGTAAGCAGTGTTTTACCTCTTGTGGTGGCAGCAGCTGAGCGTGGTGCTTCACATGGAGAGAGAGCAGAGCATGTTAGAGCTCATGCAGTCCATCAACACACACACACACACACACACACACACACACTAAAGTGATTAATCACCACACAGCTTAATCAGCTCATCAATAAACCATGCAGACAGCTGCTTCAGTTCCAGTTAGATGCTGATTGGTGCAGATTAACTGCTCTGTCGGTTAGTACAGTCTGATTGTAAATGATCAGCTGATCATCCAGCCTGTGAGGTCATCTAAAGACACAGTGATCACTGTGTTTGGTCTTCTTGTGCTGAGGTGTGCTCATCACTACATCTAAATAACTTCAGCTTCTACACCGAGGCTTACCAGGAGAGCATCATCACCGTCTCCATCCTCATCCTCAGCCTCCTGATCAGCAGGGCCACAGCAGGTTTGTGTCATTAATAAAATCATCATCATCAGCAGCAGCAGCAGCGGCAGCAGCAGGAGGCCGTGTGGGCGTGTCCACCTGCTGCTCAGATCCATGTATGAGCAGAAAGGTGAAGCTAAGTGTAAACCAGCTTTATTCACTATCAGCAGCCTACACAGCTGACTGGTTCTAATGTTTTGGCCATCAGCAGCTCATGCTAAAAGCTGCAGTTCCTCTACCGTCCACCAGGTGCTCCAGCAGTGAGTCCAGCACGTTAAATCTTTACTGGTCTCTGTGGGTAACGTCCACCTTCATTACACCCGTACAGGAGCCCAGAAGAAGATCGGAGGACGCCGCTCTCCGACCGCTAACGCCTCGTAGATGTTTCGTTTTTATCTTCTGTAGACACGCCCACTCGGAGTGCTGCTCTCGGTCTCTGTGACACTCACTGCTCGCACAGAACAAACCGGGTAAAGCTGCAGGAACGACTGATGATGCTACAAACATCATCACGCACCTGGACGGACAGGTGAAGCAGGTGTGTGTAAAGCGAGGGAAACGCCCCCTCATAAATCACATCTGCATGTTTACTTAAACACAACTCTGAGTTTCACGTGAACCCTAAACTCACCCCGTCTCTGACGATGTTATTGGCGTTGCCCCGGGCAACAGATGGAGGCTGCGCTCTGGGAGGCGGTCTCCTGCTGTGATTGGCTGAAGCCTTGTCGTCAGCCCTGAGGGAGACATGACCGTGAGTGCAGCCCCACACGTGCAGCTAATGGTTTACAATTATATAATATTCAGAATGTCCCTGAACGCAGCACAGAGAACACGTGGTTCCCGTGGTCGTGGCGGCGTGTGGGTGTGTGTGCACTCACTCGTATCCCTGCGACCTCTTCCTGCGGCTCAGCCCGAGTCGCCGCAGCAGCTCATTCCTGCGCAGGAAAATGAAGACGCCGAGAGCGAGCAGCGGGAGGACGAAGAAGAAGAAGACGAGCAGGCCGTCCCTGACAGACGTGTCCTTATCTGGGGGAGGGGCACACAGGAGGCAAGTTAACACGGGACACCTGCCCTCGGGTGAGTCCGAGTTCTCCAGGTGACATACCGTTCCACGTGGGTCCGCTGTCAACGCTGCCGCCGTAACCCGATAACTCGCAGAAGGGCGGAGCCCAGCCATAGTCGCAGTGGCAGTTCCTGTTGCTGTTACACACCTGCGACACACAGACAGGTGACACCTGAGTCATGTGACGGACCTGACAGACAGGTAGGCAGAAGAACAGGCAGGTGACTCACCCCGTGTCCGTGACATTTGGTCTGCACGTCGCAATCGTAGCTCAGGACGTCGGCACCGCGGCACTCAAAGTTCACACACACCTGAGCACCACAGAGGAAGAAACGAGCTTTAACACCTCATCTGCTCACTCCTCATCCCCTTCCCTCCTCCCTCCTCCTCACCTTGTTCTCTCCACACTTGGTCCCTTCGTTCACCATCCCGGGGTCGGGGACGTCTGACCCCAGCATGAAGTCCACGCCGTAGCATTTCCCTCCGGCGATCGGCGTGCTGATGATCGACGGCTCGATGCCAAACACAGTCTTCGCCTGAACGTTGGAGCACTGCAGTTTCCCGCACATGGCGTTTCTATGGCGAGAAACACGATGAGGAAAACGGAAGCGGCGACCTCGACAAGAATCAGAGGATTCAAGAGAAGGCTCGAATACGGACTGTAGGAAAGACACCTGAACACAGCACAGTCATGTGGGCGGGGCTTTGAAATGCACCCTGGGAGATGGAGTTTGTTCAGGTTTTCCCTGTTCGTTAGCTACACAGGTGTAGTGACGGTTTGGAGTGCAAACATCACACGGTTCAGCGCCACCATGAGGTCAAAGCTGGAGGCGCGTTTCACTTCAATATCATTTGAACTGTGTGACATCATCAGTCTCAGCTCCTCACGCTGGGACAGACCCTGATGCGTGTGCGTGCGTGCGTGTGGGTGTTACCTGCTCTCGCACTTCTTGAAGCCGTTGTTGAGGTAGCCACAGTTGCCGAAGCGATCTCCTTTGCTGTTGACTTCTTTGAAGCAGAGCTCAGGAGCCGCCTTCGCCTCTGAGGAGGAAGGGGGCGTGTGTCAGCTGCTGAGTAATGAGGTAGAGGAGTGAAGATGAAGGCGTGCAGAGGTACGTACTGTCTCCAAAGATGGCCTGACACTGCCTGTCGTAGTGCTGACACTTCCCGTTGTAACAGTAGGCCTCCTGGTTCCTGCAGGGCTGCCCGTTCTGAAACAAACACACACAGATGTGATGAAGGACAGCTCAGCCAGCAGCTCATCTGCTCAGGTAAAAGCAGCGGACCTCACCTGGATGAAGACGTCGCTCTGACACAAGGATGAGGAGCCGTTACAGAACTCGGGCAGGTCACACTCATCTGTGCTGGAGCGACACACGGTTCCCCCCGGCAGGAACTAAACACACACACACACAGTTACAGAGCCCAACACACACACAACTGTCAGGGTCAAAGGTCACGAGACTCGCTGTGTTTACCTGACAGCTGGAGCAGCACTCGCCGTACGCACACTGAGCTCCAGACTTCAGCTTACAGGTCTGATACTCACAGCAGGGGTCCTCCTCACACTCCTGAACGAACACACACACACACACACGTTCCAGCTGATCAGCCAGTTCCTCAGATTAAATGTCCACGCTGCCGCGGCTGATCACGTGAAGTTTCAGGAAGTTTCTGTCTCTGCGTGTAGAATCATTTTAAACGTTCCAAAATCGCACAGAGACGTGAAAATGACCCACAAACTTAAACGTTTGGCCTTTTTCATCTTCATTTTCTGTGTGCAGGAAAACTCAAAAACAGCGACACGTTAATATAAAACAGGGATGTCAAACATAAGGCCCGGGAGCCAGAATTGGACTGGTAAAATCTCAAATCTGGTCCACCGGACAGCTTTGGAACATGTGGACGGCGTAAACGTTGGACTTCCTGCTGATGAGGAGCTCTCCCTTCATAACACACCAAACGACTTGTATGATTAATCATTGAATGACTGTCTGTGCGGGCTCATTACAGCGGGCCCAAACTGACAGGGGCGTTTTCGCTGTTTCGGCACACGTCGCATAAAAGTGGCTAAAATCTAATGTAAAATAAGGCAAACGTGTCTAACCCCCCAAAGCATCTTGGGAACCGTAGTTTAAAAATGATGGCTCGCTCTCTACACATCACACCTTCTCTGAGCCACAGTCGCATTCCTCCCCGAAGTCCACCAGCCTGTTTCCGCAGTAGGGGGCGCTGTAGGCCTCGTCGGGCCGCGGGACGTTCAGCAGACACCCCCCCCCGGTCAGCAGGATCATCTTCTCAAAGTCATCGGCGCTGCAGCTGCTGAAGTTCTTTGACCCTCTGCAGAAATCAGGAGGAGACACACGAGGCGTCAGCGCCTGTGAGCTTGTGTGAGCGCGTGCGGCGTAGCTCGCCGTGTGCGTCTTACGTGGCTCCGGAGTTCATGATGCAGGCGCCGGTGGGACACGTGCACTGTCGGCCGTCGTCGTGGTTCATGCCGAGGTTGTGGCCGAGCTCGTGAGCCACGATGGAGGCGAACGAGACCACCAGGTTGTTGGTGAACTGGGGAACACAGAGCACAGTTCAGTCACGTCTCACTGAAATGCACCCTGGGAGATGGAGTTCCTTCTAAAGTTGTCATTAGCATAATCCAGATTTATTTATGTCTGATTTATTTCTCATGATCTTTCTCCCAGACGTCTGATTCAGAGTGAAATCAATGTTACAGATGGACAGAGTCATTCATAATAAACAGGTGAAAATGACATTCATGCCACATCTGATACATTATTTCAAACCAAAATTCATTTTAATAACATTTTTGGTAGAACTAAATGTATTTATGAGGTGGTTTATTTTTAATCCCGACACTTTCAGCCCTCCGTAGCGGCTCGTGTGCACGGATGGTGCAAAGACGAGCAGCGTACCGCGTTGATCCCGCCTCCGTGACTCCTGGAGCAGACGGTGGAGACGAACGCCATCCCGGCCGTCTGTCCGAAATTCTTCTTCCTGCACAGACACCAACCATCATCATCATCATCGACATCGCCTGATAAATGGTCCAATCACACACAGTAAAACAAAACAGAAACAGCATGTGTGTGTGTCGGTGTGTGTGTCTGTGTGTGTGCGTGTGTGTCTGTGTGTGTGTCTGTGTGTGCGTCTGTGTGTGTGTGTGTGCGTCTGTGTGTGTGTGTGTGTGTGTCTGTGTGTGTGTCTGTGTGTGCGTGTGCCTCTGTGTGTGTGTGTGTGTGTGTGTGTCCCTGTGTGTGTGCGTCTGTGTGTGTGCGTGTGTCTGTGTGCGTCTGTGTGTGTGTGTGTCTGTGTGTGTGTGTGTGTGTGTGTGTGTGTGTGTGTGTGTGTGTCTGTGTGTGTGTGTGTGTGTCTGTGTCCGTCTGTGTGTGTGTGTCTGTCTGTGTGTGTGTGTGTGTGTGTGTGTGTGTGTGTGTGTGTGTGTGTGTGTGTGTGTGTGTGTGTGTGTGTGTGTGTGTGTGTGTCTGTGTGTGTGTGTGTGTGTGTGTGTGTGTGTGTGTGTGTGTGTGCGTCTGTGTGTGTGTGTCTGTGTGCGTCTGTGTGTGTGTGTGTCTGTGTGTGTG
>VUQG01002575.1:0-14868 GCA_015106755.1 Etia nguti
TCAACATTATGCACTCCATACTGTATATAAATGCCACTTGTTTTGCACATCCAACTGCCAACCTCTGTATATTTTATTTTATTGTTTATTCTATTGTATTTAATTTTTAAAATATATATATATATATATACACACACACACAGATATACATATTTAGTATACACATTCAGCAATGCACATACACTCTTATATTGTACATATATCTATTCATATAATTCTCAGATTCCCATTCTTATATTTTGCTTTGTTCCTGTTCCTTGTATTTTGCACACCTCTGTTGCTTGTGAAGCTTGCACACAAGAATTTCACTCGCATGTGCTGTACCAGTGTACCTGCACATGTGATGTGACAATAAAAGTGATTTGATTTGATTTGATTTGTCAGCTTTGTTTCCAAAATATTGTATCATGTGATCATGAATATCCAACTTAGCTTAAGTGCCCTCTCTTATGTCAGTTCATCAGGGTCATCAAATAAACATAAACCTGTTGAATGTTTGTAGGGAACACAGGACATTTAATTTCTTCATCATACTTGAATACGATTAACATTTAACATGGCCCTTCTCAAACTACTGGCAGGAACTCAGGGAGATTTTACCAAAAGCAAAATCCTACAGGCATGATGAGGTTTCAGATACGGCTTTTACATGCTTCGAACTTCATTAGTGGAGAGAAAATCAAAAAATAATATAATGGCACCAGCATTACTCCAAGCCAGGACTGAGCCCCTTTTAGATGTGCTAGTAAAGACAAATCTAATGATCTCTAAATATTTGAGCTCAAGTAAGTTCTGCAGCTGATGTCTGTCCTTTATCACTCTGCAGAAATGGCCACAAGCTTCTCTTTCACTTCCAGAAAAGGATACAGCAACTATATACTGTATGACTTTAAAATGTTATGCTCCTGCTTTATTATGCCTCTTCTATTGTGAAGCCTTTGTAGCCTTTGATAATTAAGCTATGTGAGCTGGTCATGTGCTGATTAAATAGTAAATGAAAATAATGGATTTCTCTTTGTGTTGGGCTGCTTAACCTGAACTAGTGTAGGGTAAAACACTAAAGTGTTTTAAAAACCCAACGGACATATGTTGGTTTTGTAGAGTATATTTTGTTGTTTGTTGGTGATTTTTTTTTCTTATCTGAGCTTGAGACATTTCCTACACAGTTGGGGTCCCATAGCAGAAAAAATCCTGTGGTCATAAAGATCAACAGTGGGTGTCTGGTTTTGATGGCTCCCTGGAGACATTTTCTCCAATTCATGATTTCACAGAAGAGTGCATCCAGAACAAATGTGATCAGACAGACTCCCACTCTAACCTCCATCCATAACAATCCCAATCTAAATGCATGAAAAATACATGTAAAAGCAACCACTGACATAGCACAGTATCTTATGATCATATAGTAACGAATTAATTTAAAGAAGAAAACTATTGTTTACTAGAATTTACAAGAGCAGCACATCAACTCTTAACTGAAGGAATGCCTTATGAACATAAGCAAGACATTTGCTATTGTTGTTTGTCTTACCTGGAAAACAATAGCTGGGTGCACATATTCCAATATGAAACGGTAATAAAACAAAGTGTGTAAAATACAGGATATTGTTAGTTTGTTACATTTGGTATATCTCTAATAGAAAGCATATCTGAGCAGTTAAAATACAACTAAACTGGGGTTAAAGCTGGTTAAACTGGTTAAATTAGAATGCGTATGAGACCCATCAGGGTTGGTAGGATCAGGGTGCAGTCCTTATGTGTATGTGTTCAAGTGGGTTGTAATCCATGTGACTGCCACAATCCAACCACAAGGCAGACAGTTGATCTGTCTGTCACAGGGCAATGGAGATCTGGAGATCTGGATTTTTGATAAACCAAACTGGGAGGCTCGCCATTTAATTGTTGGATCTTCTTCTCATCCAGATACAAAAACCTGACCTGGATTTAAAAACAGGCTTATAGTTTCTGCTTTGCTTCATTTTACATTTAATTTCAAGCTTCTCTTATGTTTTTCATTTGTACAGTACCATATGAAACTATAACACCAGGTTAGGTACTGACTCAGTGCAATTACCTTACAAATTAAAAGTTAATAATTAATAAAAACTTACATTTTCTGTTGAAAGATATTATGTTTTATAGTTTTGTTGTTTTTAAAAAGACAATATCGACAAACTGAATGCAGTAGAATTTAATATTAAGATTGACAAAGTTAATAAAACTTAACAAAAATACAGTTTGTTAAAAAAAAATAATTCTTGGCCATCTTTAGCGATAAATACAGTGAGTTATTGGTGAATATCACTATGGAAGGTGTACTTAAGGCAAATATGTTTTGCTTCCAAAACTTAACATGAAGTGGTTGTGCGTAATAATTCTAATGTTATTCCCCTAATGAAGCTGATTTCCCTACAGCTCTAGTTTGGCAACTCTTTTGACATAGTGTTTATTGTTTTCAGCAGTTAAACAAAAGGAGCAACTGCAAGCCAAACATGCGGAAACTCTAACCTTATATCTCTTGTTTTCCAATCTACTCCTTTCCCTCTAAAACTTCTCTTAACTCTTGTAGTACTGTAAAACTTCCTGCTAAATTTAGCAATTGAAGTAGAGAAACAAAAGACTTGGTTATCACAACTGTGATATATGATAAATGAAATACAAAAGAATTAACCCAATATTTAAGAGAATAGTTTAGTTTTTTTTATAATTATTCATTTGCATTTTAATCCATTCTTCCAGCTGGTTTATTGCTACCCAAATGGAAAGAGTTTTACTTTCCAGCTATGTACAGCTTCCTGAGGAATGTTAGCCTTGTCAGCCAGATGAAAAAAAAATTGACTGAGTGCATGGTGTTACTTCAGTTCATGTCGGCCATGTAATTTATTATACGTTGCAGATTATCTTAGCAGGCATGTGGAGGCAGCTGGGCACTTCCACAAGAAGACCATCGGCCAGGTGGTACAGGACCCTAACGGCTGGCTGGTCCACTGCCTGTTGTAGCCATGGGCAAGTAACCAGACATCCATCTGAACCTCCAGTCACTGATGACTTCAAAGCAATCCATGGTTGCTTGGTGCTTATATAGGTGCTTATTTATTTATTTACCAGATCTCATGGGACATTGTATTTGGTTTAATCTGAATCTTACCATCTCTTTTTTCCAGACTAGACATTAGAGTCTCTACGCTCAGTAAATGTGGGTCAATTTGTCACAACTGACTCTTTAGGACATAGGCCAGTTGAGCAAAAGTCTATTGAAATAGGTGGATGTTAAATGACAACATTTATTTTTTAAAAAAAAGCATTTCTCATTGAAAAAAAATAATTACAAAACTTTGCGGTAATAAGTAACGTGACACATTTCTTTGCTGTTACCTAATTAGCATATAGTCTATTGCTCACACATTAAATCTTTGCTTTAAAAATGAGATGAGGCAGCCTTGATATCAGCATGCAGCTCAAAAACATCCATCCATTCATCATCTTCTGGATGTGCTTATAACAAATGTTTTGTAGCAGGCTCACTTCCTAGCTACATGCAGTCTCTTGAGAAATGATATTCTATTGGCCCGTTGCTTCTGATTGTGAAAAATTTCAGTTTGGATGAGCAGAACAAAATTGATAAATGGATAGATGGATGGTCTTGAACTGCTATGATTTATTCTGTAAATCACTTTGTAGTATATGTTTGTAATGCATATTTACACACAAAAGGCGTCTGTGTTAGAATGGCAAAGAATTGACAGAGAACAAGCCATGCCATCATAGTGTGGCTTTTTGATTATGCAACTTACAGTATCCTGATGCAATATTGGCTGTTGTTCAGCAACAGTTTTTTATCATCCCCCAGTTTACAATTCTAAATATGACTTTAGTAGAGGACTTTGAAGACTTGTTTCCACCCCTGCCACATGGCTCAAGGGATTGAAATGTCAGTTTATTGGTCCATTGGGTTGTCAATGTAACATTTTGGTCCAGAGTGAAATGTTTCGACAAATATATGGATTAACACTCAACTGGTGCATTTTTTAAAAAGTTGGTACAGTTGGTATTGCAGTATTTTCCCCCCAAAACTTGCAAAAATATTGACAAAGTGGCAGTCTGTTGCTAAAAGGGGTGTTTTAGACTGGCATAACTAATGACATAATTCCAAACAATGTCTTACAATTATGCGTTTTCGAAGAACAAAGGAAGTTAGCTGGCTAGATTGTACCCAGTTGTTAGTCGTGTGCTATATTAGATATCAGCCTATTGATCTGTCCTGAACATAGACCTTTCTGTCTCCAACTGTATAACACTGACTGGGGTATTCTTTCTGAAGAATAAAGCAGGAATAAAGGAATACAGGGGAATACATTTTCTGAACCTGTATAAATACATAAAAAATAGGGTCAAAGGTTTCCCTTACTGTTTCTGGTTTAATGCATTTCTGTGTACAAACACTACTATGCATGAACCATTTTTATGTACTGTAGGTCTTTAATGAGTGTAAAAACCAACTATTCCATTTATACCTTTTTTAAAGTATCTTAACACAGAACAGAACTTCCTGTTCACAACTCTGCACTTAGAAAGGCACATATTCCCTCAGCAGTTTTCACTAATGGGCCAATATGACCTCTTTTTTTGAATATTTTGAAGCATAATTCACTGGAGTTTTTTTTTTGTGTGTGTGTGATTTATTTTACATTATTTACACACCTCTGTCAACATAATGACTATTCACCTGATACGCACAGGTGAAGTGTAAAATGACAAGCACAGTATAGCCTCATGAATAAGGAAGAATGGTGAAATTTTTGAGTGTCCCCATTTTCTTAAGAAAGAAATGTTCTGTCAGACTCATGGAATCTTTCCTATTGTGCTTTCAAGAGGTTCACAGACAGTAATCAATGATCTTAAAGTTACACTGGTTGTATGGAATGTATGGAAGTCTACACAAAAAGGACTCTGCTGTTTACTGATAATTTATTAATTTCAGTAAACACTTTCCTAATGAATTCATGGTCTTATTGAATACAACTTTAGATTTACTGTGCAAATAATGATTCCATCAAGAATCCAATAAAATATTTACACCAGGTGCAGATGAATATTCGGGTTTGGCTTGGGTACTTAGCCACTCCAATGTTATTCACTGGTTTGTAAAGTCTTGTCAGTCGCAATGTCCATATCGTGAGGGATGTTACAAAACCTTTATGTGTGATTAACATATGAACAAGTAGAGTGTGAATATGATCTCATATATTCTAAGAGCATTTTGCAAGCAACTGTCTGTGAGTGAAAAGTGCATGATGGACACTCAGTTCATATTTATTCACTGAGAGAGGTACTGGATGCAAATGGAAAGTCACCGATATATTTCCCAGTTCCATTCCCTCAAATCCACATTCTGCTTCGATGATATTCCCTGAGATCTCTTTTTTGATTACTATGTGACTGGGATGTCCTCTGAAGCACCTAAGTCACACTGCAGATTCCATGCTCAGCACTGATGAGCTGCTGTATAAGATAACCCCCCAAAGTGAATGATGCACCCACACGAAGTATCACTGGTATCTGGTAAATATCTATTTGTGTTTCAAATTCTATTTCAGTGTGGGATTTCTCATCTGGCGCAAATGAACAAGTCTAAATATTTTTTTTAATGAGAATTTCAGGAATCTAGGAGGGTATATGGTACACAACAACACTGTGATAGGAGTATGTGAGGATAATAGGCTTTAACAGTAAGCTTCCCCAGTGGCAAATGGTCAGATGTCAAAGTAGGTCTAGTCTTGCTTTTACCTTTCTCTAAAATGACCTTGACCTCTCACTTAGTAGCTGAGGCACAAGAGCATCTTTCCATTTTTTATTTATTCATTTTTGTATTTATTTTTCTCCTCAGACGTGCAGCATATTTAGAGGAAATTGCTTATTAACAACATGCAGGCATGGATATATACACTCTTTTGGTATGATTTCCTTTTAAAGATATTACAATCCATTTTGGATTAATGCTTTTCTTTGGCCCTAAGCTCGCCTCACCTAAATCTCATTTTCCATGAATAAATATAACAAATTACATGATTCACATCAGATTTCAAGATTTTCAAACACAGTATCTTTGATTAAATTGCTGAAATTCAAATTGGTACTTTATTAGCTAGCAACATTGTGTTTGTTGTTTGTTTGCTTTTTTGTTTGTCATGGCTAAATCTTTTGTGAACTTCATTATGAACATCATTCATTTGAAGCCCAGATTTCTTGTTGTACACAGAAACTATCGCCTGTGTTTCCAGGTAATAAGCAACAGTATTAAACATATTTACATTGTTAATGTGTAGGTAAGATGGGACTAATAAGGCAGGATTAATTTCAACATTATAATATGGTAATAGTACCCTAGTATGAGGATCTTCCAGTATTAGATTGTTATTATCAGGTTACCGCCACTTTAAAGTCAGTACATTACATTTCTAATGGCCAGAAAGCCACATTTTATTGGAACCAGGTCATCACATTCTTATTTACATATTATTCTAATAGTAAAAATTGTTTTTGAATCTTAGATATACCTTTGCACATTACCCATGTACCTACATTTCAGTTAATTGGTTAAAACCACCTGGTCTTTAGTAATTAAGTAATAATAATTTGTTTTCCATGTTCTTATCTTTGTGTTCATACTTTCTTACCCCACTACTATCACCTTATTACTAAGCTGTAATAGAAAGTGTGACCAGTTTTTCTTTCTTCATCAGCATCTTTAAAAAAATTAATTAATTAATAATTTTTTTTAAGTTAAGAAATAATCTCTCACTTAGTAGCTGAGGCACAAGAGCATCTTTCCATTTTTTATTTATTCATTTTTGTATTTATTTTTCTCCTCAGACGTGCAGCATATTTAGAGGAAATTGCTTAAGTTAAGAAATAATACCAAAGTGTACAATTTGTTCCAGTCGGTGAGAGGATACAATTCCTGACATAGTTGAGGTAAAGAGCTATATATAATGTTAGACGTATGCAAAATCTACAGTTTTGACTTTCCTGACAATGCTAGACTCAAGCAGAGTGTCAGTATAGTACTAACTGTGAAATGAGGTCATGTTAGTCTGAAAGCCGATAACACTGTTGCCACTTTCCTTTTAGTAGAATAAAGTGACACACAGGATATAGCCTGACAAGGGCGAGAGTTTAACACTCTGAAGTCATGCAACAGAAAACACTTTGTTCTTGCACTTTTTAAAGTAAGTCCTACTTCAGATCCTGACAATCACTGTATGGAATAACTGTTAAAGGTCAATTTCTGGCTGTCACTGTTATCAAGGAAACCAGCTTCCAATGTAAATCCACACTCATAAAATTCCTTTACAAAACAGCTGAAAAAAAAATCTATTCAGACAGGTTTTTGGGTAATGGTTGTGGGTTTTTTGGTGTTTTACTTGATGTAGTTGTGTTTATTTGACCATGGTTTTAATACCTTTGTAAAGCACTTCGTGACAGGTTCTTGCCTTAAAAAGTGCTATATATGTAAGCTTTACTTACATAAACTTTACATGTGTTACAGCTATTTTCAGTTTGACCCACTATCAAGTCAATGATTTTGGACACCCACCAGTACCTTATTATTGTGGTTGTTTGTTTTTATTTCCACATTTCCACATAAATTACAAGAGTGCCGTAAAACCAAGTGCCAGTACCAATCTGAATATAGTTTTAGAGGTGTCTGATCTGGCATGTCTGATTTCTGGGTGTAAAAAAAAAAATTATGAATGAACAATGTTACCCAAAATTGATTTGGCAGTCAGACTATTTGCAGCCTTTCGGTAAGTAGTCTCATAAATAAAATACACTATATACAGTAAGTAAATAGAAGAGCACAGGGCAACACCTGTTCACACACTAAAATATCATTGATTGATTTTTTCACTAAATCGAAGACTGGATGTTTCTGGTCAGTGCTGTGTATCTTGAAAACTTAATGCAACCGACCAATTAAATGTTCCTCACGAATGTACAAAAATGTGCCTGTTTTTGTTATTATTTACACTTTGTATTCAGTCGAAGCAGGAAGCCAGAATGGAAGCAGCTTTAGCTTCACAAACTGAGGTGTATAAAAAGTTTCCTTTGAAGGAGAGTAATTTATTTTATTTAGACAACATGCTGCTGCAGGAAAAATGAATCATATGAAAAATGTATGGACCTTAGGTCTCTTAGAATTACCTGCCAAAATGTTTCATGACTCATAATATGCAAACGGCTGAAGGGTAGGTATATTCAGTACTGAGGTGCTCCTTAGCATATACTAGCTAAAATAAAACTAGAAAACAAGTATTAGTCAATCAGTCACTCAATCAATCATGAGCTGCACGTGAAGCTATCAGTGTCTTGGTGCTCTGTCCTGAACAAACTCTCTCAATATGTGATTCACACTTATTTCTTATCTATTATTCATCAATATGTTCTTGTGCTTCTGTCGTACTGCTGTGCAAACAATAATCACTGATTTTTGAGTTCATTCTTGAGGTTAGTAAACAGATCAGACTTTTACTAACAGTAAAATAAAAATGTTCTGACAAAGGAACTGAAGAGAGAGGGTTGTGTGTTTAAATGTAGATAAACGGTGACTCTGAGTTTGACAGCTACCTGTGTGATATCTGGAGAAGTACATTTTGTGATTTACTGTTACTATCTAACCTGTCTTTGTAAATGCATAACTCTGACAACAAACACAACTTCAGCTCCTGTTAATATTTTGTGGAGTCCAGATTGCATTAATTCTCAGGCAGACTTGCAAAAAACAGTTTTACCGCTTTTTAACGACCTGTGACTGCAAGCTAAGTTTGTTTTTTGTACTCATTGTGAAGCAAACATCTGGATTCTCATTTCCTAGTTTTTCTGCTTTACTTTTATGACGTAGGTCATGGTCACTTATTATGTACTTTTCTTTTGGTCTCCTACATGACCGAAATTGAGGACACAAATATCATGATTTATCATATATATCAGTTAGCTGGTCACTTATTCAAATTAATCCGGTAGTTAGCAAAAGCTGTAAAAAAAGGTTTGTGAGAGTCAGTGCTGTCTGTCTACAGTGTCCTCACTGTGAACTGTGCACTGATTTCATCAGTGTATGGGATGAAGGACATTTGAGGCAGTCGTTAAAGAAGTTCTCTCGTCTCATCTCATATAAACTGTTAAAAATATAATCAGGTTGAGCATCCAGCTATGACACTGAAGAATAATTGTGACAAAACTGGTCTGGTATGATACCTGGTTGTTACCATTTTATCCAGAGTAAGTCCATGTTTACTAGATTAGAGAAATTAGATTAAAACAGCATGATCACACTCACACAGGACCAGTTAGAAAGGAGGACAGACAAGAAATTGGTTTCTAGCTAAATTTACCAAAACTACATAGTTTTAAAAGCTTATGATGCATGGACAAATTTTACATTTGTTTTATTGTTAATTAGCAGTGTAGATTTCTACTCCATAACCTCTGCAACCCATGCTTGGCACAGTAGGAAAGAAAATAACAGTACAAGTACAAACACCTAATCATCTAGAGAGAGATCTCTTTACAGTAATTTGGAAGAGAAATCAATATCTAATCTTATGGAAAGTGCTTGAGTTTAATTTTACTGTGTGCATTTATTTATTTATAAAAAAAAATTCAAAACAATTGTTTCAATAGTTAGAGCAAGCTTTAGCCAACTTTCTTTTCACTGCAAGAGAGGGAACATCTTGTGGCCTTTCAGGTAAAGCGAGAAAAACATCTGAGGGGGAGATTCTACTTTGATGTCAAGTTGCCAGCTCTGACATTCTTTCTTTCTTTAAGCTGATTCTTGGGGTTATGCAGCTTGAGACCTATCTGATCTGCTCCCTGAGATTTATCTTATTTCTCCCCACTACAGCATATCAACCTCGCTGAGTTTTCTGATATCTCATTGCAACACCTTGATGTTGCTGAACTCCACCACCTTCCCTGCAGTTGTCTGCAAAATTGTTTGCCGCATCCCTTGCCAGGTCAACAAGAATAGGGCAGTGAAAAGATGACTACAAATGTAGAGGAGATTGCCAACAAAACCTTGTTATCGTTCATTTCAAGGATGACAGTGATTAAAGCGGGGACTCAACTCTGGAGAATTCCAATTTCATGAGGGCAGTTAGGTTGCAATACTTCTTGAATTTGGGAGCAAGCACAAACAGATCTGAAACACAAATCCAATGAAGTGCTGATTCTCAGCAATTATAAGGTTGATAATCTCTCATATTATTAAAACAGCTGAATATCAACAGGCCAACATGTGGTGTAGCGCTAAAGAGAGACTTGGCTGGGCATCTTTAGCTACAGGCAAGCTTGAGGAGATTTTCATTAGCTTGTGCTTCAGTGTTAAGGTGCCACTTAACAAGAATAATAACACACACACACATGCAGCCCAGATCGAAATACAATTACCAGCATTGCCTTGCTCTTAATGCTAAGCAAGTGTGTATTTATTATTTTTTTTAGCCCAAGTTGAGTTTTATTTTGGCATTTATGGAGTAATTTCTGCTACAATGATTAATTAATGATTTCAATGTTGAAGGTTAGAGATTTGGCAATTTTCTGTCCAAATTATACAAATTGCTGCTCAAACAGTCATAGCCAATCTCACACTTACTTTAGACCACAGACCACAAATTGATCATTTCAGCTGGCACCTTTATTTCCCCAAGAGAAGCATCATGGGAAGATATCCTCCTTTAGCTGCCCTTTAGGGGATTACACAAGTAAACTGCAGCTTTACAGGGACAGAAAAGATCACCCCAGCAACCCCCTTCCTCCCTCTTGCCACTATACTTTCCGATACCTCTCTGTCCTTCTTGCTTCATCACTGTATTGCACAATGCATGCTGCTGCTGCTGGTCCCATGTAGGGTTTGTATGTGACCTTTGCCTCACTGTCTTAGCGTGCAAGGACAGGACAGAGAAAGTCCCTGCAGCCTTAACAAAACCAACAAGGAATGATGTCCTACATGGAACAAAACAGGAATCGTGTCTATGTAGATTTAATCATGCTGGTTGTCAGGTGTGAAGAAGCCTAATCTAAAACGACTACAGTCAAGCCTGGCTCGATCACTGAGTACATATATATGTTACAAGTCAAAGACACAAATCCCTCCTTCCTGTTAATAACACGTTTTTTTGTTTGTTTGTTTGTTTTTTTACTTTTGAGGGGAAAGTATGTCAAATCACATTTCTTTTTTTATAATAGAGAAGGTAGGCAAGAAGGACAACTCCTGTACCCTTAATAGTCACATAAGAAAAGGTGAGAAAAGACTGTTGGCCTACGTCAAGGAGGCTTTGTCAAACCTGTAGACAACTCAGCAAATGAGGTGAACTGCTGACCTCAACTGAGGATATACGTTGACAGAAGAAGAGAGAATCAGAGAGTATCCTTGTGAAAGGGGAATATTTTAACCTACCAAAAAACTCAACAAATCAGCCAATAGGAAAAAAAAGTGAAACAAAAAGCAAAACACAACATTACCAAACAGAACAAGGAATATGATCTTCTATCTGAAAAAGCTGTAATTTAATCCACCACCGCCTCTTCCTTCCCCCTAATGAAGATTTTGTCACTGCTTTGAAATAGAATGTGAGCTCCTGGTGACAGTATTTCAATGAACACATAATGCCCATCTGTCTGACACCAGGGGATTCTGACAAAACAACAGTTTTTGACACCGTAGTAATAAAAATGCTGTGGACTTAGAGACCTCAAGCAAACAGTGTTCATTGAAAACAGCTCATTAAGGAAAGACAGTTGTTATTGGGGTAACAACAGTGCATAATGCAATATATAAGTCTTGAGCCATCCCTTATTTCTTTATATTTTGCTTTCAAGTAGCTTCTAAGTAGTCTTGAGCAATACTTCTCCAGGCTTTCTAAAGGTCTTTCAAAGTTTTTTGGGGAAATTGGCTGCTTTTTCACTCATTTTCTGATGTCTTGTTCACTCCTGGCATACAGCTTGGTGTTATCCATGCAAAGTAGGGGGCTGATGATTGCTCCATTCTGTAATCAGTATCTGTAGCCAGTCTTGTCAGTGATCTCACTGAGGGGCTTAGGGCCTATGCAGAACAACAGCATCTGTCCCCTTGTAGTGTAGGTTCGCCACATCCTCATTGAGTTCCATATGACAATGTTTATTAGAGGGAAAGTGTGATTTTTATGACACTTGAGCTTTTTTAGGGATGCTTGAGCTTAAGTAATTGCAAGCATTTTAGTATTTTTAATGAATTTTAAGTTTATGACAGTCATCCATTTGTTGGAAGACATAATTACACACTAACCAGTTTATATTTATGACCACAACATCCTGTTTTATTTTAAATATCCTCAAAAAATTAGTTACTGTACCTTTAAGTAAAAGTGAAAAACCACACGCTGTGAAATAAACTCAAAGTATGATAGTTAAGCGTAGATCTTTTATGATTTCTTTTTGTGCAAAGTTAACTGAATCTCGACTTGTCACATGTAATATAATAATAAAATAATATTACATTATATACAAGGGAATAAAAGCTCTACTTCAACTTAAATTCTAATGAATTCACCCAGCTTTAAGATCTGTTATGTAGAATGTAAGGAGAGAAAAAAAAACGGAATTAAAAATTTTGGACATTTTAGACTTTTTAGTTCCTGTTAAAATTTAATCTTAGATTTAGAGTTTAATTTGTTCCCTCAGTGTTTCCTGTCCTATCGTCCTTGTCAGCTCCTCCAGGCTAAGTTCTTTTATGTGTCTGCACATCCCCATTAAGTTACAGTTCTCACTGCTTTATTTTGATAGTTACTTGTCTCTAGTGTCTTTTGTTTAGTTTCACTTCCCCTCGTGGCTCTTTGAATTTTATCACCATTGTCTCCTTGCTGTGTCCACTTCTATGTCCACTTCTCTTAATTACCCTCATCCCTTTAGTCTTTGTCTCAGTGTCTGTTTTATTTTTCCTTTCTAACTGTTCCCAGTTCGTTTAGTGCTCTGTTTATTTTCTCAGTGGACTTTGTATTTTGGACATTTCATTGCTGAAATAAAGAGCTGCCTTTTGTTAATTTGTCTGCAAATTTGTCTGTTTTTCATGTCTGCATTTGGGTCTAGATTCCATGATTTATGACAAGTTTGTATGTTTGCTGATATTTGTTGAACTGTTAGAAATGTTGCATTTCAAATTATCTGCCAATTTAAGTGTTACTCCCTTGATGTTCTCTCCTATTCAGTAGTGCTTACTATGCTGAAATACAGCAATCACAGTGTATTTACATCTGCATCAAAATCTGCTGTTCTCGACCATTTTGGCCAACATTAACGTTTGGGTATAATGCAATAAATGATGCATAGATTATATATATTTTGCCCATTTCCCCTTCTCATGTGGAATAAGAATCCGTGATAGAGATGTCATAGGGACTGTCCTTCTTATTATTCCCTCCATTTCGGTTTAGATTGGTTTGGGATCTTGAAGGTGTGCAGGGATATGAAATAATGACTCAACTCAAATTTAACTTTGTTAAACCTAAAGTAAAATGCCTGTTTAAAAAATGTAAGGAGTATAAAATACAGATACACTATACTGCCAAAGTATTCACTCACCTATCCTAATGATTTAAGTCAGGTGTTCCAATCACTTCCACTGCCACAGGTGTATAAAATCAAGCACAAAGGCATGCAGCCTGATTCTACAAACATTTGTGAAAGAATGGGTTGGTGTCCAGAGCTCACTGAAATCTAACATCATATTTAAATCTATGGATTAAGAATGAGATATCACTCAAGTTCACATACATGTGAAGGCAGATGAGGAAATACTTTTGGAAACACAGTGTATTTGTGTAAAAGTGTGTAAAAATGTAGGGAGCAAAAGTAAAAAGTTGACAGAAAACTAAATACTGAAATAAGTTTTTTTTAAAAACAGAACAAAAAAACCCTGAAAATTCCACTTAAATACAGTAACAAAGTATATTTTGTTACTTCCCACTTCAGCTAACCAGCCAGTAAAAGAAAAAGAAAAAATAAGGGAAAAAAGACATGTAATGCACAAAAAACCACATGCCCCCCCATCTCCCAGATGATTTATTCCACCATCTCTCACCCAGTCTCCTAATGCAAACTATTTTAAAAAAAACACACATTATTCTTTGGAATGTAACATCTTCACAATCACTGTGCCTAGACATCCGAACCAAAGGATACCTTGTGCATATCTCCCCATGTGAACACATTGATCATTTGGAAAGTTGGTGGACTTGGGAGTATAGAGTGTGTAAGGGAGTGTGAGTGTGTGTACAACGTCCATTTTGGTCTGTCTCCGTGTTAGGTGTATGGGTGAGCGTTGGTGTGCATGAGGGTGGGAATGCATGTTTGTGTCTGTGTGTGCCTGTTTGTCTATGTCTATGTGTCAGGTCAAGTCTTAGACTCCACCTCTCTCTTAGAACATCTCAGGCTCTCCCATGTATGGGGCCAATTTCCCCCCACCACACTGGCTGGTTCCCCCACGTGGCCGGTGCATTGGTAGTTTTCGGTGTGCGGGGCTGGGTACTTGATTGTGGCTGGGGCGGGGTTGTGGCTCCCCACACCCTCTATTAGACACTAACGTGGAGAAGCCTTATGAATACAAGAGCGCTCACACACACAGTGCACACAGAAACTTACAGACACACACTATCTCCGGCGGCTGCTGCCTCTAAAAATATCTTGTATTATTGTAATGTGTGCTGTTCGGTAACATTGTCACTTTTCATGCATATGTTGGTTGTTGCTGTGGTTTTCTCTGCTGTTCTTTTTTTCCTCTCAGCAGGTGTTGAAGCAGATTCCCAGTGCCCCCCCCCCCCCCCCCCCCCCCCCCCC